>JAECUM010043907.1:0-49221 GCA_016617855.1 Megalonaias nervosa
CAATTTCAAGAAATGCTGCAAGACAAAATTAGTTCATAGTATGCAAGAATACTTAAGTGAAATGGAAGCAACACCTTTTGTAGAAACTGTGACAAAGGCCAACACTAAAACCGGAGATGAAAAATTTTACGTCACTTTGACTTTTCAGAACTCCGCCATTGCCGGTCCCAAGCCCAGATGTAAAAGGAGGAGGGTTGGGCGTGGGGCTAGCAAGCCAACCCTGTAAAACCCAACTTGCTACAAAAACGTCAACAGAAGAAAAACTAGAAATTGAAAGCCTGAAGGAGGAAGGGTCTTCTTCTGGAAGACTTACAATGCGGTATGGTGAAAGACGCGAGCCTGCGGAACCTTGAAGCGGACATCACTAAGCTGGGTCACACTTGGAGTCAGCTCGAGAGAATGGCACGGACAGAAGTCTCTGGCGATCTTTTGTGGGCGGCCTATACCCCGGTAGGAGTGACGGGCATAACTAACTAACTTGACTTTTCATGATACTGATGTCAAAGCTAAGACAAGTACTGGCTCGCAAGTAAACATCACTCCAAATCACATTTTTTTAAAGACAAAACATGTTGACAATGGTGAAGTAAAACCAACCATGACCTGTCTTGCAAGCTACTCTGGTGACAAACTAATTGTCATAGGCAAATGCCAATTTAACTGCATGAACCAAGAACCTGATTTTTACCTCATAAAAAGAAAACCCCACTTATCTTCAAAACTGTGTGGGACAAAAGGAACATAATTACGGAAAGAGAGTGAGAACGAGTGATGAATAAAGCAAAACACAAGTAACAACTAACAGAAAGTTTAATATAAAGGCAACTAGCCATATGAGAACATAAAAATAAATAACACAGCCTGCTGGCTAATTTGTAAATATAATGAAGTTTCAGGATACACCTGACACAAGACAAAACTAAATTCCCAGTGATCCTGTGTTCATATAACAATAATACTACAACAAAAATTTCAAAATGAGATCTTGCTATGCATTAATTAAACCAAAATGTAGAGCCTGTAATCCTAAGTCTAAATTACCAAAAATAATAATTGTAAAAAACATCACACTTGAATAAAATGTCTGAAAAAAAAAATGAGACAAAGAAAGGTTTTATGTAGCTCTATAATCCTGTAAAGATATAAAATGGTAAAAAATTAAAAATAATATTATGAAGCACTTCAATTCAAAATCACTGACAATGTTACAATGTGTAAACAGTGTAAGGAAAAAGTGCTTACATCCATGGCAAAACTAGACAAAATAATGTGCACTAAGAAAACAATAAAACAATTAAATCCTTGAGGGATCCCTTCAAAGATGCAATAGAAAATAGGCTTAATGCTAGAATATAAATGTCTCCATAGTTTATATCGACCAGAAATCTATGCAACTGAAAGAAGAAAAAAATAAGAAAATATAGACTGAACAAACAATTACAATGTCAAAAAAGTATCTATATGTTCTGATATCATATAGATCTGATCACCATAACAAAATTAGACTGAAAAAAGTCTCTGTACTATTTGTACAAGATCTAGGTCACAGTCACCTAGTTTTTTTATCATTAAATTCAAGAACATGATTATATCCCACCTATGAATGCCACAGGGCAAGCATTATAAAATGTATAAATTGAAAAAAAAGTTTCAAGATTCTTTATTTTGAACTGATTGTCTACAGTTTAGCTCACAATGGCTCATTATCTAACCTTATTCAAACATTTTGGGCAATCTGTGATTATGCAACTTAATCAATCCATGTTTATAACTGCTTGGTCAGATTCAAAACTGATTCTAATATGATCTTCTACGTATAGGTTACTGACAGATATGCCCATGCTCTAGGTACAAGTGGCATATTTCTAATTGGATATTTTGAACCAAAATAAGATATGTGCCACTGAAATGCAAAGTTACTGCTCGTACCACTATTAAAAATGTAAAAGCTATGAAAGTATTTTTTCTTTAAGTGAGACAACATACATTTTACTGATATTTCTAATGTCAGTATCATCTAAATCTGATGATGAACACATTCTCCGTTCAAACTTTACATCTAATTATCAACACACTCTCCATTCAAACTTTACATCTAATTATCAACACACTCTCCATTCAAACTTTACATCTAATTATCAACACACTCTCCATTCAAACAGCTACGTCTGATGGTCAACACACACTCTCCATTCAAACAGCTACGTCTGATGGTCAACACACTCTCCATTCAAACAGCTACGTCTGATGGTCAACACACTCTCCATTCAAACAGCTACGTCTGATGGTCAACACACTCTCCATTCAAACAGCTACGTCTGATGATCAACAAACTCTCCATTCAAACAGCTATATTTGATGATCAACACACTCTCCATTCAACCAACTATATCTGATGATTAACACACTCTCCATTCAAACAACTATATTTGATGATCAACACACTCTCCATTCAACCAACTATATCTGAT
Organism: Megalonaias nervosa; assembly: GCA_016617855.1. Taxonomy (NCBI): domain Eukaryota; kingdom Metazoa; phylum Mollusca; class Bivalvia; order Unionida; family Unionidae; genus Megalonaias; species Megalonaias nervosa. Next base: position 2,472 of record JAECUM010043907.1, read on the forward strand.
GATCAACACACTCTCCATTCAAACAGCTATATCTGATGATCAACACACTCTTCATTCAAACAGCTATATCTGATGATCAACACACTCTCCATTCAACCAACTATATCTGATGATCAACACACTCTCCATTCAAACAGCTATATCTGATGATCAACACACTCTCCATTCAAACAGCTATATTTGATGATCAACACACTCTCCATTCAACCAACTATGATGATCAACACACACTCCATTCAAACAGCTATATTTGATGATCAACACACTCTCCATTCAACCAACTATATCTGATGATTAACACACTCTCCATTCAAACAGCCATATTTGATGATCAACACACTCTCCATTCAACCAACTATATCAGATGATTAACACACTCTCCATTCAACCAACTATATCAGATGATCAACACACTCTCCATTCAAACAGCTATATTTGATGATCAACACACTCTCCATTCAAACAGCTATATCTGATGATCAACACACTCTCCATTCAAACAGCTATATTTGATGATCAACACACTCTCCATTCAACCAACTATATCTGATGATTAACACACTCTCCATTCAAACAGCCATATTTGATGATCAACACACTCTCCATTCAACCAACTATATCAGATGATTAACACACTCTCCATTCAACCAACTATACCTGATGATCAACACACTCTCCATTCAAACAGCTATATCTGATGATCAACACACTCTCCATTCAAACAGCTATATCTGATGATCAACACACTCTCCATTCAACCAACTATATCTGATGATCAACACACTCTCCATTCAACCAACTATATCTGATGATCAACACACTCTCCATTCAACCAACTATATCTGATGATCAACACACTCTCCATTCAAACAGCTATATCTGATGATCAACACACTCTCCATTCAAACAGCTGTATCAACAAACAGCTCCACCTTATATAAAAAGATCCTTTATATCATATACTTTTAAACAATATTAGATATTTTAAATTCTCTTCCATTTTATAATCAAATAAAAGTCAAATGCATTATGTTTCAACCTCAGTAATGACTTTGATACCAACAAGTTTTGTTGAGTTTGTTTCTCTGAAAGTACAGTATCAAACAGATTGATACCAACAAGTTAGAATTGCTGAGCTTGTTGCTCTGAAAGTTCAATGTCGAATAGAATCTGGTTCAACTGTTCTCTAAGTCTTCCTTCACTCTCATTATTTACACCATTCTCCTCTGATGGCACCCTATAATTTGGACTTGAAATCTGTATTGACTGAGGAGTTTCAGAAAGGGAGGTAACTAATGATGTTCCATGATAGCCACTTGATAAGCAGTTAACATAAATTGGTGCTGTCGATGTACCACAAGTCACACATGGGTCCAGCTCCATTAATGCTTTAAGACTGCAACCTCCTTCACTGGACATGGTTGATTGATCTGGCTTGTTCTCAGGCACCATACTGTTGTTAGTATTACATGACTGGTTTGAATTTCTGTTGTTGCAAAACACAGTGGGTTCCCATGATCCATCAACAGATTCCTTATTAACTGCATTTAGATTCAAGGCAGCAGCATCCTGCTCAATAATCTGTTGACTGCATGATGTATAAAGACACTGAACGGGTCCAAAATCTGGTGAGTGGGTGTTGGCAACACTCTTTGGATAGGATGATCTGGCTTCATTACCTGTAGAGCAAGAAGAACTGTTAAACTTGTGCATAGACTCCGTGTTCTCACTGATAGTCCTACAGTTGATACAGGATTGCTTGCAATCTAAAACACATTTTGATTGTTGGGTTGCTAGAATGGAATCCAAACAATCTTTTCCAGATTGGTTGGCTGCTTGAACGGAATCCAAACAAACTTTTCCTGATTGGTTGGTTGCTTGGTTGAAATTAAGACAATCACTTCCTGACTGATGGGGTGCTAATGAAACACCCTGTAAGTTACTGTAGGTATTTTTTGTACTGACTTTTGGTAATGACTGATCTAGCCATAAATTATATTCTGTATCATGGCTAATACTATCATCTGCCATTACATTAACAGCTGTGGATAACCATCCTGAAGAGACCATGGCAGAGCTCTGATGATTATTTAAGCCTGATGATGTGTTGATTGGTCCTTGTTCTGGATGCGAGGTTTCATAATGAAAATGCATTAATTCCTGTCCAGTTGAGCCATGCTCTCCTGACTCATTCCCAGAGCAAGACTTGAAGTTCGATGTGCAGACTGCAGTGGTCAGTTCTGCACTGCCATGGACAGCCCCTATCTGTGTATATGTTGATGAATCATTTCTAGGAATGAAGGCAGGGTGAGAATTCACTGTAACATTGAGAGATGCAATATTTAAATCGGGTGATGATTGACGTGTACTGTGATGCTGATAAGCATTCATCCATGCAACATCTGTATCGGTAAAGACTCTGACACCTGCATGATCTGAGTTCAACAAACTAGAAGGCTGCTGACTCTGTACATTAGTTTGCTCCATGACTAGATTAGTAACATCTACTCCACTTCCTAGCATCATCTGATCTTGAATCAAGCTGAGAATGAGACTTTGCTCCTTGTGCTGTCGGACAAATTCAGCTATGCTAGATGCATCACAGAAAGAGTGGAGATCACTGGAAACATCCATTTCAGAAGAAGTTTTCGCTTCAGTCAAAAGGCCCATTGTGTCTGAAATTGATAATCATGGTATTTAATAATAATAATAATAAAAATAATAATAATAATTTTCTTTTAAGGTCATTCAATTAGTACATAACTAATCTCCCTGTTCTTTACTCTACAAAAGCAAAATCTACAACTTGCATGTAGCAACAAACATACAATTAAACTCCAAATACTATCCAAAGGTAAGAAAATACTAATGCTACTATTACTACCACTACTACTAATGTCTTTATTTAAAGAGGGTAACTCAATTACAGTAGTTAAATACAACTAAACCAGTGGTGGGCAAACTACGGCCCGCGGGCCGCATGCAGCCCGCCAAGGGCTTTCATGCGGCCCGCCAAGGGTTTTCATGTGGCCTAGGAACAAGTCCTATGTTCACGCTATTTAATTTTCTCAAGGATAAAATTTCTTTCTAATTTTGAGAGAAATGTAACCACACGATGCCAAATACCCACCCAGTGGGAAAAGCCATAGAAATTTCAATAGAACTTTGTTCGGCTTGTTTCGCATTCTATTCATATATCTATGATTTTTTCCCACCGGGTGGGTCGATCGAGGTGCGCGCGTGCATGCGTTGTCTTTCACTGTTCACACGCTCGTGATTGGCTGAGTGCGTCATCAGTGTGTCTTGACTGTGTGTCATCGGAACCAGCACGCTTACGTGCCAAAAAGATTTTTTGAACAGTGTATGCACCCGCCATGGCAGACGAGTGACTCGCAGTTAACGCGAAATTGTTAAAGTGAAGAATTTACCGGGATTGACAGTTTTGTATTGATCATTTAAAAAAGCTTTTATTATCTGCCAAAGTTTACCCAAAATGAGTTGTTCAAGGATATCTAGAAAGCGAAAAATTGAAGATGAATGCTGTGCATTTAACAAGGAGTGGACTGACAAGTATTTCTTTACTGATGTTGGAGTTAAAGCTGTGTGTTTGATTTGTCAAGACACTATTGCCGTTTTCAAGGAGTTCAATTTGAAACGTCACTTTCAAACTAAGCACGGTAACTTTGGAAAAAATTTATCAAAACAAGAACTGCAAAAGAAAGCAACTGATCTGCTAAAAAACTTGAAACAACAGCAAGCTGTGTTTGTGAAAACTTCATCTTTACAAGAGAATGCAACAAAGGCAAGTTTCGTGTTGGCCATCAAAATCGCAAAGCAAAACAAACCATTTTCGGAAGCAAAATTTATTAAAGATTGTATGATTGATGCTGTCAGTGTTGTGTGTCCTGAAGCCAAGTTAAAAGTAGAAGCCATATTATTAGCACAAAGAACTATTGTTCGTCGCATAGACGCAATTGCAGTGAATCTTCAAGAACAACTGTTAAAGGCCAGTGATAGTTTTCAGTGGTTTTCTATTGCTTTGGATGAGAGTACTAATATTCAGGGTACTGCACAGTTGCTTATTTTTATCAGAGGAATTGATGCAAATTTTGACATTACAGAAGAATTGTTATCTATGGAGTCTCTCAAAGACACTTGTACTGGGAAAGATTTGTACAACAGTGTCATTAAAAGTTTAATCAGATCTGGATTAAGCTTAGATAAAATGGCAAGTATTACAACTGATGGGGCTCCTTCACTCACAGGTAAACATTCTGGCCTTGTGAAGTTAATGAATGATAAAATTAAAGAAGATTTCCCACTGCACAGTGTACTGTCCTTTCACTGCATCATACATCAAGAAAGCCTCTATAAGTCTTCTTTAAATCTTAAGCATGTTGTGGATCCAGTCGTGTGTGCAGTGAATGCAATAAGAGCAAGGGGACTGAAATACAGGCAGTTCCGAAGCCTGTTGGAAGATATAGAAGCTGATTTCACTGATGTGCTGTACCACACAAATGTTCGCTGGTTAAGCATTGGAAAAGTACTAAAGAGGGTGTGGTACCTCAAAGCAGAGATTCTCATGTTTTTTTCTATGAAAGATATCTCTTGTGACTTTTCAAAAAAAATGCAGAGTGAAGAATGGATTTGTGATTTGCATTTGCTGTGGACATAATGCAAAAATTGAATGAGCTGAACACTAAACTTCAAGGAAAAGGTGTATTTGCTCATGAATTGTACGTGGAAGTGAAATCCTTTCAAATGGAGCTTAAACTTTTTGCCAAGCAGCTGAATGAGCAGAACTTTGCTCATTTTCCTCTTTTGAAGACGCAGACTGTTTCACAAGCATTATCTGAAAAATACAGTTGTCAGATCACGGCTTTAAGAGAAGAATTTATCTGGAGGTTTGCTGATTTCAAGGCAATGGAACAACAGTTCGACCTGCTCAGCTCACCCTTTGCTTGTGACATTGAAACAGCCACTGAAAAACTGCAGATGGAACTGATTGATTTGCAGGCCGACAATTCCTTAAGAAGAATTTTTGAAACCAAACCCCTGATTGAGTTTTATGCTTCTCTACACCCAGGAAAGTTTCAAAATCTGAAAGAATTTGTCAGAAAGATGTTTGTGTTGTTTGCATCAACCTACATTTGTGAGCAGACTTTCTCTACTATGAAAGTCAACAAGTCATAGAACAGATTGCTTCTCACAGATTCAAATCTTCACTCAGTTTTAAAGATCAGCATGAGCAACTTGTCACCAAATTTTGACAAACTGGTCAATGAATGTGATCAGCTGCATCATTCGCACTGACTCTGTTTATGTTACTCTGTTTATCAAGTAAATGTGCTTCTTTTGAAGTTTAAGTTTTCAAATATTAACAACATAGTAACAACTGAAAATTAATTATGATGTTATTTAGAAAAACCTTTTGTTTTTGCTATTTCAAATATTAATTATTTTACTTAATGAACTATGCGGCCCGCTAAAGTTGTAAATTTGTGTATGCGGCCCTGCACTGGAAAGTTTGCCCACCTCTGAACTAATCTCTCTTAAGGCCCTAAAAACACAAGTATAGTACATATATCTTCATGCAAATGTTTTTCACTGATGAAAATAACTATTTAAGTAAGCGAATTTTACAAATACATACTAAAATACATGATGAAAATGGGAGGATTTAACTGCATATATAAATTTTTGTTTCCATTCTCCAATACCTATGTTCTGAAAATGACTTCAGCAACATCTTCATGTACTCAAAGCAGTTAATGATTACTTCTGCTTATATATACCTTTAGGCTATTCTGCAAAAATGTGGCATGCAGTAAAGTTTACATAAGTATTATACTTTTCCATAAAACAACATTAGGATGAAAAGTAGAGAAATGTTCGCACTGAATAAAATATACATATAAGCATTATAGTAAAGAATTCTGGAGTCCTTTGTCAGGTACTTTTTTATTCTACTAAGCAATGACATTTTAGATACGAGTGACCTACAGACATAGTCTACTTGTTTCTCCCACGTAAGACTTCTGTCAAAAATTACTCCTAATATCTTCTCATATTTTACATTTTCATTTGCCTTTTTATTAATGTACAGTGATATATCCTTCTTCTTTAACTTTGCTAGTGTCTTAGATATTCCCATAAGCATGCATTTTGTCTTAGATTTACTTATTATCATCTTGTTTTGTTTTGACCACTCCTCAATTGACCTAAGGTCTAAAATTAGTTTGCATTCCAAGGTATAGACATTGCTACTTGATGAAAAAAGTTATGCCTCATCTGCAAACATGTCTGTATTTGTATGCCGCATACAGAGTGGAAAGTCATCGATAAATAAAAGAAAGAGAAGGGGACCCAGTACAGAGCCTTGTGGAACAGAATGACTTATATAATAATATCACATAAATATGAATTAAACCAATTTTTTTATGGTCATGAAATCTATAACAATGTAGCTTACTAAGGAGAATCTCACGTTAAACTAGATCAAAGGCTCTCTTAATATCTAGACAATTATATTAGTCATACAAATTGGCTCCAAATACTATCCAAACCCAAGGTAGTGGGAGTTTTTTAAAAATCTTTTCCACACTTATCTGATATTTGGAAAGTTATATGAATGGGCACAACTCATGAAAATTGCAGTTTCACACCTTGACTTAGATCACTTTTCAGAGATCTAGTCATCATTCTGAGAAATCATCGATCTAGTCATCATTCTCAGAAATCATCAATCTAGTCATCATTCTGAGAAATTCAGTGATCTAGTCATCATTCTGAGAAATTAGCAATCTAGTCATCATTCTGAGAAATGTTATGTTTCAACAAGCTACTGAATATTTTTATGAGTTAGAAGTCATGAGCCAGAGAATGCAATTTTTTTTTCAATTTTCATCTGGTCACACCACATTAGACTTGCAATAGGAAACTGGTATTTTCTAACTTAAATTTTATCAATGCATTGTCACAAAAAGGTTAAGAAGCCAGCATGTATTTCTACAAGTAATTATTTTTCACAAGGCTGTTGAAATTTTGTAAAAAGTACATACATGTAAAATGTCAGATAAGGTTAGACAAGTAAAATCCATAAAACATGATTAAAATTTGTAGTAAATGCTGTGTTCACTAACAACGTCCAAGATTTTCTAAGGTTGTATTTTCTAATCAGTTTTTTTTCAGGTAGTTCACATCAAAATACAACTGCCTCTTTGGCAAGGTATGTATTCTGGTTGAGGTTTACCATTCCGGAGGTATGCATGAGTTAGGTATGTGTGTCTGATACATGACTGACACAACACCACATCCTCTCCAAAATTCATTTTATATGAGGGATGCCAATCTCCATCAGTGGGTTTTATGTTCTTAAGTCAGTTGAGTTTTCATTCCAAATATTTTGCAAAACATGATGGACATGCTGATGAATACAATATCTGAAGCCCATATATGGAATATTCCATTTGGAAATGGGCAACTTTGACTGATTTACCTGGCCTTTCTATACCATTTATAAAAGTGACCCGGCAGCCAACTGCACAGAATACATTTCCCAGAGTATACAAGATCATGTCTCAGTAATATCTGGGATATTCATGGGTTGTCATATTTTTAATTTAGCAGGCTTTCAAATTAGAATCCCCAAAAATTATGAAATTGTACTTTTTTCTTCTAGTTTTCGATGTAGTTCAAAGCTTTGAATATACTGTGATTGCTGCAGTAAAAATGGAGGCTTTAAACAGAAAATGACTTGAGATAGTGCCATGGGCATTGCAATGGCAGCTTCATCTTTCCAACTGTCTGTATACAGGTATGGGTGTGATACGAGACTCTGATTTCATTGAATTTACTCAGAAAAAGGAGTAAAGTAAACAAATATGTTTAGGGCAAGCACTCTATTGATCCATACAGCAACTGTATCTCAAGTAATTGACGAGTTCTGCAACCCTCCAGTAGGAACTCGATAAATTTAACTCTTGATCATTTCAATTACATTTTTTTGTCATCAAGTCATTGCTGAAAATTCTTTTTTTTCCTCCATGACTTTGATCAAAATTTGCAAAATTAAAGGGTTTCCTTGGTCAGGGAAAAAACTCATCCTTTATCCATTTATGGTAAAAAATAACCCGTAAAAATTTGGTGCCTTCCATACAAGGATTGAGGGACAATCAAGAAAGAGTCACAATGAATTCTATGTAGTTGGCAGAAGTGCACAGAAATGCGTTTAGATTCCAAAATATAAACCTATTCTCTTGTGACAATTTCTGAACTCTTTTTATTACATAATAAGTAAATCTGAAGTGAAAAACATTAACGTTCCTCTTCTGTCATTTTTTCTAAGTAGAAGTTACAGGGACTGCAACTTTATATCTTGCTTGAAGATCATGTGGGATACAATTCTCACTGGACATGTCCAAAGGAACATTCTGACCCAGTCAGATCAAAACTGATTCCACTATTTGTTTTAGATTTAGTTAGAAGTAGTTAATGTTGATGGATTATTGACACAAATGAATGGCCAAACAGAAAATGGAAGGCCAAACAGAAAATGGATGGGCAAACACAAAATGGACACAGAAACAAACCATATGTTCTTATGACCTTCAAACAAGTGGAAATATTCAAAGAAAAATTAAAATGGAACTTGATTAACTCTGACTTTTGTCCTCTCAGGCTGAAATATGAACTGAGCTTAACTCAAGATGCAAACAATACTCATGTTCAACCTGGCATGTCAACTGCAGACAAGTTGAAAGTAACATAATTAATGCAACAATCTTCATTCAATAGCATGCATTAAGTCTAAACACCTCATTCAGAGGAACCCATATATCCTTGTGGGGAGAGAGTGAGAGAGAGAGAGAGAAATAGATCAATATACTATCAGCCATTTGGTTGCTCTGTTAGTTGGCTGGTTTTAATGACACTTTACTGGTTACATATCATCCTGCAGAAACAGAAACTACCATTCCATAACAAGGCAGTCCATCTGGTCTGACCTGGATGGGCACTGAACCCAATAAATCATTACCAGTCCAACACTACCAATTGAGCTACTGTAACTCCCTACTCTCATACAGACCAACAGACCACATAAACATCCAAAGAGGGACAGACAAATATCCCTACTGTCGGAGAGACCAACAGACCACAAAAACATCCAAAGAGGGACAGACAGATATCCCTACTGTCAGACAGATGAACAGACCACATAGGCATCCAGAGGGACAGACAGACATCCCTACTATCAAACAGACCAACAGACCACATAAGCATCCAGTGGGACAGACAGATATCCCTACTATCAAACAGACCAACAGACCACATAAGCATCCAGTGGGACAGACATCCCTACTATCAAAGAGACCAACAGATCACATAAACATCCAAAGAGTGACAGACAGATATCCCTACTATCAAACAGACCAACAGACCACATAAGCATCCAGTGGGACAGACAGACATCCCTACTATCAAACAGACCAACAGACCACATAAGCATCCAGAGGGACAGATAGATATCCTACTATCAAACAGACCAACAGACCACATAAGCATACAGCAGGACAGATACATATCCCAACTATCAAACAGATGAACAGACTACATAAACATGTGTGGGCTGTATTTGTTCTAAAATCCTCTGACACTGAAATACCTTTTGAGCAAGAAGACTTCTTTGCAACCTGCTGAAATAGAATATCACTGATTCTATGTCTGTGGGCTGCTGAGGCCAGGTGGCGCTCAAAAACAGGCTTTGAAATAAACTTGCGATCACAAGGACCACATGGATAAGTTTGCTGCACATGGGTTTGCAGATAGTGTTCCCACTTGAACTTCTGTAATTGGAAAGAGTATATCAATTTCATCACATTATATCCACAAATTTTAACTACACTTCTTTACAAACTACATTCCTGAGCTCTGCCTGTTTAGAGATAATTTCTATTACAGGTTTTCCAGAAATTTTTTTTACAGAAAGAAGCAAAGCTGAATTTAAACTATAGACTCTTTCCGGGAAGGTCAGTTAAAATTATCCTTTATTAAGAAGTATTACTTCTTTTTAAAAGATGAATCCCTAGAGATTCTCTATATGCCAATCTGGGAAAGTACATACATTGTATCTGATATCAAAGAGTAAGAAATATTATTTTTATTTCAAGATTTACCTGAGAAAAGATGACACATTAAGCATTCAATGAAATAAATCCCTTTAAATATTTATACAAATAAATTATGCAATAAGTATTTTCATTGAAAAACTTCACATTTAACACTTTGTGACAAGATCATTGTCCTTTACATGTAGTAAAAGTGGATATTTGGGACATTATCAACATCCCTGATTTTCATAGGAATGTCCTGAAAAAAAAAAAAAAATAAAATAAAATAGAAAATGTATGTGTGTATGTATGTACCGGTATGTATGTATGTACATATGTATGTATATCTTGGAGCATGTTGGTACAGAAATCAAAAGCTTGTACATATTATTTTTGGAGTAAACAGATCTTTTTTTTAATACATGGTTACAAAGTTCATTATATATGCATATGCAAATTTGTGATCATGGTCACCCAGCTGCTTGCCTTTAGTCTGTTAGAGTACCTATCAATTAGCTTGTAGATTGAATGAACATTAATGCCCCTTGGTTGTTGAGTATATCATGGATCTATCATACTGCTGTCTCTTCAACATGGGTGGCCATATGATGGCTTGTTTTTTCATGATGAGGATTGTACAATGAAAGATCATTGGCTACTGAAAAGCAGGTATATACTTACAATGGTCAGGTGACGGGTGAAAAAAATTCCAAAACTACAAATAAAGATATGTACGACACCTGGGTAATTATGGGTATACTATACAATGGAAATGTTTTACAGTATTTAATCATTGTTAAATCTGACATGTTATCCAGATTATAGGAATGGTTACAAAAAAAAATAAACACCTGCCTGAAGGAAAGAAGAGGTGTTCCCTTCCATCTGCAAGGCTGGTATAACCACCCCTGACATCTGAGAAAGCCTGCCAGTAACTTCCTGTGGGACTGTGGTTCTTCCCTTAGTTTTCCCAAGTTTTTTCTCTACTAAATATACTGGCTATCATGTACAGCCTATCCTGTACTGAGAAATGTTACACCCAGAAAACCACAAACCAGAACTTGTTGAGTAAGAACAAAACTCACAATGAATATTGTGTGATGTGATCAACATGGGCAAGACTACATGCCCATCAGTTGATACTCTGGGGGACACAAGTACATGAAACAAGAGTTCAATCAGGTTCCAATTGTTATTGCAAAGACCCAAAGAGAGAAGTCCATGCAGTCAGTCTTCAGATCATTCCTTGACATGCAAAGTAGGCACTCAAAATTCCTTTGCCTGTTTCCATGGCAAGTTAATTTGTTTTACTCAGGCAAGCAAATATCTAGATGCAGATAACCAGTCTGAGAAAAGTAAAATTTGATACTACCCACGAAATGTTCATCCATGGAACACAGGGCAAGTAAAAATCTAAATAAGATTTAGTAAAATGTGAAATTCAAGTGCCTTAAGATATGCCAACTAGCCAAAAATGATACATGAAATGCAAATGGTTCACCACTGCAGATTTCCATGCTTTCCATCAAAATATCCCAAAGCCAACACGGTCATCCAACCTATACTCCCTTACAGAGTGTCTGTGGTCACAATGCAGCACCTGTCAGATATGTGATACATCTTCCTGCCATGACTGCCCATATCAAGTTTGGTAACAAAATATTTGATTGTTGGAATTGTAATATTTGACCTCTCAACCCCAACCAAGAACCTAAGGGGCAGGACCCAAAACGACCAACCTCTTACAGATGGTCACCACACAGCAACATAAGCCACAATATCTAGTGAAATTTCACCTGATGGGTTAGGAAATGTGGTAATGGACAGATAGATGAATAAAGAACATCATAATATCCAGAACACTTTTAAAAAACTGTAAGAATGAAGCAAAAAGAAAGGAAAGCCTGCAAAGTCTGGGCTAGCAGTTGACCATCTATCCAAGATCAGTGGTCTTCTCCACTTTTCTCCATCTTAGGTGCAATCTAATACCTCCATTGAGGCCACTGGAAATACCTAATACAAAATTTATTAAAAATCAAAATAACACGATTTTTTCTAAAAGACCTTCAACAAGGGAACTGTATCATTTACTACATCACTGCTGCATGGCTTGAATCCTTTCACTGCATATAAAAGAGTTTTTTAAATAACCTACTTCTGTTGCTGTGCTGTTAAATATCACTCACCCACCCACCCACCCACCCAAAGTCTCTTTCAGACCATAAAAACAGAGTTTCATAAAACATGTGGTCTATTTAAAGTCATCACATGTATACAGAAAACTTGCTTGTGCAATAAAAATATGGTCTTAAATGACAGGTGGTCTCTCAAGCTTTACCATACTTTATGTCAAGCTTTACCATACTTTAAAACTTGTAACATTTCAAGCCCAACTTTGTTTTCAAGGTTAAAAGGAATGAGAAGGTTTCACACTAGGACTAAACATTTCATTCCAGTGATAATGAGTATTCAGTTCATTGCTAAATGGAGTGATCAAGGATTTTCTGTAAAAAAATGTGCAAAATTCCACATTTTAGACATTTTCCCCCCAAAAAGGATGTGTTCAGACCCTATTCCTATTCACAATTAAAATATCCATTTTGACTCCAACCAACTAACCTTGGATTGGAAATCTTTCTGGCACTGTGCACAACGGTATGGGTGAACTTTCTTTATGTGAATCATATGCAGAACCTCCTTGTTCATTTCACCACAGTAAACACACTGCTTCAACCTTCTTTCCTTTTTTGATTTTTCAAACTCCTCCTTTGAGAAGACCAGTTTAGTCCTTATTTTCTTCATAGTTTGTTTGTGTGGAGTGCCTCTTGCCTTTTCATTACGCTCACTCATTTTTGATTCGATTTTTGTTTCACCACTGGCAGTCTTCAAGAATGTTATAGTCATTTCTGAATCCTCATCATGATGATGTTCCTTCAATTTCCTTTTGAAATTCTTCTGGATACGCTTTTTTCTTTCTTTTCCAAATCTGAGCTGTTCCGGACAACCTACTTTAAACCACCATCTGGATCTTTTGCTCTCGCTACTTTCCTCTGCCCCTAAATGTCTTTTCTTTTTGGGCCTGCAGAAGAACTTGTCAGAGACCAGATCAGTGTCTTGTTTTGCTATCCTTACCTCACTGACATAATCCCGTAAATTAATATCATCATCAAATGGACAAACCTGGTTTGGCTTCTCTATTCTCTCTTTCAGTTTAGCCACCAAAGATAAAGCTTCATTTCTGCCTTCTAGATTTGGAATTTTTTCCATTTGGTTTTCATGGGATGCATTTTTTGTCAAATTAATATTAGCTTCTATTTTATCTGTCTTGGAACAGTGTTTAAAAGTGCTGGAGCTCTGTGAACCATAGGAACTTTCACCATTCTCTGCATTACAGGCATATTCTGTCAGTTTAGCTAATTTGTTCCTTCTCTGTGCACCATATTTTGTTTTATCACCATCTCGTTTCTCTAAATCTGTCTTTTGATACTCATGCATCTTCTCAGGAATCTTTATCTGAGGCAGAAATTGCTCTGTCTGGCTTTCGATGGCTTTACAAGGACAAGTCTTAACTGAAAAATGTGTAATTATGCTAGATTCTCTACTTCCCTTATTTTCCTCTGTAGTATGGCTGTTTTCTCACAAGTCTCTTTCACCAGATCAGAACCATTGTCTTTGTTTAGCTGTTTTTCTTTACCTTTCCGTCTGGTTCCTTTTCTCTTACTCATGCATGGTGCTTTTATTTTCCAGATTGTTTTTCTTTCTACCTTTCTAGGTGATGCCTTCAGCTGCTTCAGAAGTAATCTGGATGATCTTTTGCTTGATGTTTCAAGCTTGGTCCTATTTAAACCACTTCTATTTCCAGTTACAGTGTCACTCTGAATGAATTTTTTTGCTTCCAGCAAGAGAACATCAGTGATCCTAACCTTTTGCCTAGTATGAGATATGGATCTTTTACTACCCTTTTCATCAGAAAGATTCCTCGTTACTGTGCTGGATGGCTTCCCATTACTATCAGAGCAGTTGAGATAAGTTTGGGTTGCAAGACAATTTTTTGGTACTGTTTCAATTGGAGTCTTTTCAATTAAGGAGTAATTGCCTTTTTCATGTGTTTTATCCATTTGTGAAAGTATATCACTGATAAAATCTGTGTCTGACTCCTTTCTCTTTTCACTGTTTTTGTTGTCTTGTTGATTTCCATCATGGAATTATGTGAAAGATTATTCACTTTGTCAAGCAGTATTTCTTTTGAAATTGTTTCTGCCTCCAAAGTTCCATCATTTTCAACAAGGCCTGCAAACTCTGGGGGCTGTGACAGATTTCTGATGTTTCTCTTTGAATTATTTAAAGTACTGCCTCTACACAGCTGTGTCATTCCCAATGTCTGACATTTGTCCTCATTAATCAATGTAATGGCTTTTGTTGAAGAGGCTGAAATTTTACCTCTAATGTCTTCATGATTCTTTTTACTTGGAGTTGATTGCCTCTGAAAAATATGTGCAGCATCCCCTTTCCAAACCAAATCTGCAGTTGGATGGTACATAATTTCATCCAGACCAAAACTATCATCAAGAGAAAAGGCATAGGGTGGAAAAAGGGGAATACTTTTCTCAGTTTCTGGAGAATTCTGTTCATGAGAGTTTGGCTGCAGGTTACCAGATACATCAAGGTCATACATTTTTCCAATATCTCCATAATCTACTGCAGACTGCTCATGGCCTGGTTTGGAGGAACTCTGCATCTCAAGGGAATGAATATTTAACACTGTATTCATACACCATGACTGGAGACTTTTTGAAAGACAATCTTCCTTATCTTTATTGAGAGAATTAAATGTCTGGTCCTCTGTTCCCATTTTTTCATTCTCTTGACTAGTCTCAGAATTCTCAGGAAATAATGGAACTTGTTCAATACGATCACTTGATTTATCTGCAGGTGGTAATGCATGAGCATCTATAACACTGGAGTTGTCAACTGATGGCACTGGCTGAGCATTTTGTTCATGAGAGTTGTCACATGATGGTACTGGCTGAGCATTTTGTTCATCTGAGCTGTCACATAATGGCACTGGCTGAGCATTTTGTTCATGCAAGTTGTCACATGATGGCACTGGCTGAGCATTTTGTTCATGTGAGTTGTCAACTAATGGCATTGGCTGAGCATTTTGTTCATGTAAGTTGGCAACTGATGGCACTGACTGAACATTTTGTTTATGCAAGTTGTCACATGATAACACTGGCTGAGCATTTTGTTCATGTGATTCATCAACTGATGACACTGGCTGAACATTTCGTCTATACGAGTTTTCACATGATGGTGCATCTTCTTCTCTTGAAATTTTGACAGAAGGTACTACTTTACTATTCTTATCAGAGGAGTTCATCATTGGAGTGATTGCTTCACAACCACATTTTGTAGAATTGTCAGCACATATCACTGATCTAACATCATCATTAACTGAATTGTCAACATGTGGCACATTTTTCTCTGTTGTGGTTGGCACTACTGATGCATTTCTAAGGCAAGAGTTGTACATGGCTGTAACTAATACAGTATATCTCTTTAAGCTGTCCACAGATGGAGCTAATTTAGAATTGGTGTCAATAAACATGCAAGCAGATGGCAGTGCATGGATGTTTACTTCTGTGACACTTTCAATAACTGGTGTTGCCAGAATATTGCTCTCCAGGGACTTATATATTGTTGCCACAGCTGGCAAGGACTTATAAATTGTTGCCATGGCTGGACCTTCTCTAACTGGCATCTCTTTTGTTTCTGACTGAATATGAGAAACACATGTGCTTGGCAATTTGTTTTCCAACTTTTCATTCTCATTATCTTGTTTTCCCTGATCAATAATCTGCTTTTCATAAAATATATCTGAAACATCAGTTTGCTCTCTTGGGCTCATGGTACATATCGCATGAGAAATCCTTGTTGAATCTGTCGGAACTTTCTGTAATAATGTTGATCTATGACTTTGTCCCATATCATTCACTGCAGGGTGGTTATGCTCTTTTACGATGAATGTGGCTTGGTCCATTTTCCCAGAGCAAAATTTCCTATGATCATTCATGAATGTGTTCTTATGAGAAATACCATCTTTACATCCTGAATTCAGGGTGGAATTCTTGGATTGGAGAAATTCACTGAGGCATTTATAGTTCTCTGGATCTTCATTAGTAATAAAGACATCTGCTACACTGTACCTGTCCACATCCAAGAACTTTTCTGGGTCCTGTGCAATTTCTCTGTCAGTAATCTTGGCCTCATCTTCCATTAGACTATGTGTGGGTATTCTATCAACAGGAAGTTGGGAAACAGCTGGCACTGGTCGCCAATCACTCCTAGCAAAGATACTGGTAGATGGCATTTCCATACACCTCTCAGAAAGATTGACAATGGATAGCATATCTGTTACCTGGAAGTTGTATCTAGGTAGCACTGCAGATGCGGCCCTTCTGATGGGATTTTCAACAGATGGAGCTGACTGAGCATTACTCTTGTTATAGTTTTCAAAATATGTTGCCTCAATAGCATTCCCTACAGTGGTCCTGTCTGTATGTGACAATGTTTGAGTATTCCTGATATTGTAGGTGACATTGGATGGAATATATTCCTTAGTGGAACTGAGTGCAGCTGATGTTACAAATACATCCTTTAAAGCAGGTATATGATGGGATGAAACTGTATACGTTTCAGGAAAGTTATCTAGAGGTGGCACAAACTGTACATTACATTCTGCTGCCTGGTGATATGGCAACACTACTGAACCAAATTTCTTCACTGAACCTTCAACAGATGACAAAGCTTCTGCCTCCCTCTCCGCTGACTTGTCACTATGGAGCATTGTTGGAGGATCAACTTTCTTCAGTTTATCTTTTAGTAGTAGTGCTTGAGTCTTGTCCTTGATTGGTTTTACACTGAACTGCGATGCCTGAATCATATCCCCTGCATGCTCATCCCATTCACAGGATTTATTCTCTGGCAGCTTGTCAAAATGCCTCTCTGCTGATGGATCTCCATCAGCTGACTTGTCAACATGCTTCATTGCTTGATCATCACCCTCCCTCGAGTTGCTGATTGGATTTGATCCAGCAAAACCTGCTTGCAAATGTCTTACAAAAAGTTTAATTTCTTTTGGAGTATATACTGCCTTATTTAAGCTTCCACTGCCTTTGTTCTGTCTTTTTTCTTGGATACTTTGAGTTGGATCACATGCAGGCTCTGAAGGGGTTACAGTCTTTCTTGTATCTAAAAAACAATCAGCAGGCTTTTCATCCACTCTATGTCCTTCCTTTGGTAACCTTCCAATATGCCTCTCTTCTGCATATTTCATTACATGGTAACTTCGCTCTTTCAAAATGAAGACTTGGTCTTTCATACTAGTCTTGACAGCACTTTTCTGACCTTCCTCTGGTAACCTTGAAATATGCTTGTGCTCTACATCTTTCAATCCTAGGTAACTATGCTTTTGCTGAATGCTGAGGACTTGATCTTTGTTACTTGTCTTTGCAGCCTTTGTCTGTCCTTGCTTTGGTAATCTTGTAATATCCATATCTTCTACGTGTTTTATTCCAGGATAACTGTGTCCTTGTAAAATGGAGAGGCCTTGGTCTTTTTCCACATAATCATAATCCTTAAGATGTGAACTCCTTGCATATGCTGATGTACAGTTTCCATTTACATTGGCAGATGCTGAATTATTCATGCTGCTGGACAACAAATTGCTCTGCAGTGATTGGTCCATGAGATGCAAGCCTTGGATATTTGAGTGAGTTACACACGTTATCTGCCTTAAAGGCTGGATCTCCGTTCTGTCTTGATTCTGCTGTCTACTTGAATCTTCCATGGTACCTGTCCTCTCAACTCTGCTTTTTGTATCAAAATATGAACAATCTCTGGTGAGTGAAACTGCAACCTTCAAGTTATTTTCTTCAATGCCAGGTTTTTCACATGCAGATTGTTGGTTGGCAAATCTAGGGCCAATTCTGTAATTTCTTTTTGGCAAAGACTTCTCTGATGTTCGTCCATAAATGTTTCGAACAAGTTTATTGTTCCCTTTTTTTGAACCTACTGCTCTGACACCCTTGACACTGAGGGAATTATTGTCATTAAAGACTGAAAAATGTCCAGATTTAGTTAAGTGTTCTTTCCTTACTTTGTCAATTTCAATTTTTCCACTGCAATCTTCAATATCCTGACTTTGATTACCTACACTACAGCCTGACTGTTGCATGGCAGACCCTAATCCAGAAAAACAGGGAACAAAATTAGTTGCAAAAAGTCGTCCATGCCTTCTTGGGTCTCGAGAGGAAATTTTGACAGGTTTGACAACTCTTGAATTGACAAGACTGTCCCAACTCTTTTTGGATTTAGCTCCCTTGTGTTGCATCTGACCCACTGAACCGATGTTGGATTTTGGGATGGTGAGCATGATGTCACCTGGATGAAAATAATTATTAGGCTCTGTTGGTCTGGTTTCCTCTTTGTTTGTAATAAAAGAAGTAATACTTAGATCTGCACTACACACTTTATTTTCACAAGTTTCTCTTCCAACAGTGAAATCCACAGGCTCTAAACTGTTCTGAACAGATGCAGTACAACAGACTGATGGCTCTGATCTTGTACCAATATTCTGTGACAATTGCCTCCAGACTGCTCCCTGATTAGCAGCCTCCTTCCCCTCACTAGAAATAAGACATACTGGTTCTTTATTTCTTTGTTGATCCTTTTTAACCCTTGATGAAATTTTCTTACTAGGGACTAAGATCTGAAAACTGTTTGTTGATTTTGACTCTGGTTTAAAATTTTTAGTCAATGGGTTTGACACTGCTCCATGGCTATCAAGCTTTACATCACCATGGAACTGTGATGCTAATCCCATATATCTAGGATGATGTGTCATATCACTGGCTAAAATCGACTGGCTCTGACCTTGTGTCAGAAAACTGCTAGATGTTACTGAATCTGATGCAGCTGTCCCTGTCCATGATTGGGACATAATATTTTCAAGTGATAAGTTAGTTTCCAAAACCTGAGTTTGTGTAGATGAACTTGATTCTTGCTTACTTAAAACAGACTTGGCCAGATCTTGTTTCAATCCTTTCTTTGTCTCCATTGATTTAGAACATGTTGGAGAATCATGCTCTAATGAAGTATCTGTAACACCAGACAAATATGCTCTAATATTGTCAGAAAAAGATGTGTTCTCTAGCTTTTGTGACTGGGTGCCCTTTTGGACATTCTGCTTTCCTTGATTTGATTTCCAGATTGGTTTCACATCTGAGATTCTTTTTCCTTCCTGCAGATCTAAGCCAGGATCTTTCTGACAAGATGAGGTTTCAATTACTGGAATGTTTTCAAGTTTCATTCTGCTGCTAAATTCAAGATTGTTACTGTTCACATCAGATAATGAACTTCTGCTCACAGTACAAGAATTGTCATCATTCTTAATCTGTCTATCTGAAAAATTTATATCCAATCTTGTCTTCCGTTCTGCTGTTGCAAAGTTATACTTCATACTCAACAGCTGAAGTGCCTCCAGATCAGATGCAAAAAGCCTCCTACCAGGGCTGTATGCAGAGTACCGGGACTGTTCCATGTTAAGAGAACCCCCTCTGTAGCCTTTATGGTAACGTGACATCTGAAAGAAAAACTGCACAGATATAAAATTTCCAGATTCAGGAGATGTCATTACTAACCAAGGATCATCAATCCACTTAACTCCACAGCAACCCTTGGCAAATACAGCTAGCTGCAAGAAATTGGATAAGTGCCCTCTTGCTAATGAGTTAATGACCCTTGCAAGTTAGGCATTCAGTATGGATACTTTTATGAGGTCCCAATTCTCAAATGGAAAACTTGCATGTAAAAGATTTAAACTGGAAAGAGGGTTAATTATCTACAGGGGACTCAACACATATTTTCAAGTATCTTCCATGATAAATCTGATTGGATCATTTCTTTCAGCTGCACCCAATTAGCCTGTGGAGCAGCAGATATCTGTTTTAGGATAAGTGTGCCAGTGGTTGATGTAGAACATAGTTAACTCATCACTGTTGGCTAGAATAGATGTTTCAGACTATTTCAGGTTTTAAATAGGAAATTTCATTCTAAAACAATACTGGATGATAAATATAGTGCTCTATGATGATCCCATGTCAATATTTAAAAATGTTCAGATTAATTGCAACAGCATTTTTTATGATCTTGTTAGAAATAGCATTCTTACACAAATGCTCATTTTGTACCAAATTTATACAACAATTTAGATAATTCAGAAGTTTTGTAAATTTTGGTAAGCAAAACATTGGAGTATTGAAAAGGAAGATTCTATTCTCTATGTGGGAAAGAAAACAGAATACATTTCTTAGAATCTAATGGTTTGAATTCAGTATTCTACAGACCAACAATGACATCTAATGCCATTACATATTTTGTTGAAACATCGGTTGAAAGGAATAGTGTTGTACGGTATATGTGTGGCAGCTTTCTGCTTATTCAGGCGAGACAGAAAACATGCATATCTATACGGGTTTTTAACATATAGTAATATTATACCAGTTTTAGCCAAAAGCCTGCTTTATTCAAGATTGCACCATTGTACCAGTAACCCTTATTATTTTGATCCATGATGTGTCCTTAGAAATCATAGAAAAGATCCCAAGATAAAATGATCTGTAAATGAAGACATCAGTTCTCGGATACTGTCTATTTTGGTATCAGTGAAATCAGTTCTTGGATACTGTGTATTTTAGTGTCAGTGAAATCAGTTCTTGGATACTGTGTATTTTAGTGTCAGTGAAATCAGATTTTGGATACTGTGTATTTTAGTGTCAGTGAAATCAGTTTTTGGATACTGTGTATTTTAGTGTCAGTGAAATCAGTTCTTGGATACTGTGTATTTTAGTGTCATTGAAATCAGTTTTTGGATACTGTGTATTTTAGTGTCAGTGAAATCAGTTCTCGGATACTGTGTATTTTAGTGTCAGTGAAATCAGTTTTTGGATACTGTATATATGTGAGTGAAATACATTCTTGGATCATGTATTTTAGTTTGAGTGAAATTGACTCTTGGATACTGTGTATTTCAGTGTCAGTGAAATCTGTTCTTGGATACTATTTTAGTGTTGATTCTTGGATACTTTGTAGGTTAATGTTAAATCAATTCTTAGATACTGTATTTTAGTTTGAGTGAAATCAATTCTTGGATACTTTGTATTTTAGTGCTTACAGCTTTTTTAAAACTTACTGAGATGCATTTTGATTCTTCTTTATGTTTGATCTCAGATGAAATTAGATTTTATTTAATGATGGTGCATATCAAGGACATGTCTACATAATACAAACTTTTAAACTCTTACAAAAGATGACACCTTTGTTTGAGAGTTTAATACCATACTCTGGATGAAAACAATTTGTGTTTCTAATATGTATACATATATTTCTACATATTGTGAATGTCACACATCCCATTTTTCAAGCAGCAGCTGTTTTTCTTTTCATTTCTCTACTGGTAGCCTCATTTTCTTAGTAACAGCCTCACTGACTTAATCTCATCTGTGGACCTCTTGCACTCAGGTCAACCCTGACTAGAATTACCATGAAAGTAAATCTGGTTTCAGCAAAAAATCTCAAGGCATTTTAATTGATTATTAAAAGGCATGATGTGAACAAACTGTTTATTCTGAGATGTTAACTGACCAACCTGTCCTTGAGAAAAGAAGTCCTCTTGCACGCAAAGATCACAACTGTAATGTAATTCAACGAAGATTACAATTGCCATATAACCTCTCTCTCACTTGATATTTCCAACATGACATAACAGCCACAAATAACCAAGAGTACCAGGTAGGACTCTATGGTCTTAAACAATTGAAAAATAATAACAAAACCAACAAGTTTAATAAAATTCAACAAATATTTATTCCTGTTACAAAGTGAAAATTTAAGAGGAACTTACAGTATTGTGAATTAAATCCCATATAATCCTAAATGTTCTATCATAAGTCAAAATTATAGAATGTTGCAAATGAAATAATCCTGAATGTACTCATTTACCAACTGTCTTGATGTAACACAATCATACAATTTAGATTGTCTTTGATGAATTCACATTAATCACATAAGTATTTTTGTCAAAAAGTCAATGAGCACTTTATAATTCCAATGAATAATTTAAATAAATGATTCCTCTCAAATTATATCTGAACACAACTAAAAACTCTGTTCATAAATTCCGAAAGACTGATATGAAACAGGGATCAAGGCTTTGTTTACAAAACCTATATATAATTTCACTTGTGTTGCAACTTGTTGGTCTTAAACTAAGTAACAGAAAAAAAAGGAAACCAACAAGTCTAGTTTATTTCTAAAAAAAAAGGAAACCAACAAGTCTAGTTTATTTCCAAGAATAAAAGTTGAAAATTTAAAAGGAACTTAGGGTATTGTGAATTAAATCCCAATTAATCCTAAATGTTTTACCACAAGTCCATCCAAATGAATTCCACTCTTGAATGTGCTGATGTACCAATGGTATTGAATGTGCAGACATACAATAGTCTTGCTGTTTCACAGAGATATATTCCAGAATGTCTTTGAATGAATTCACAATAATCCAAAAAAACAGTATTTTAGTCCAAAAGTCAATGAGAACTTTGTAATTCCAATAAATAATTTAAATCGATAAATCCTCTCCAATTATAACTATAACTAAAATTGATTCCATGAAGACTGATGTTTTGATTGGAAATGAAAAATCTTTTTGATCTCAAACCTTATATAAATCCCACTTGACCTATGTCACAATAACCTTACATACATCCCATTTGACCTATGTCACAATAACCTTATATACATCCCACTTGACCTATGTTGCAATAACCTTTTCTGAAAAAAATCATCAGTCCTTGTGGAATCAATTTTAGTTGCCTTCTGTTATAATTTGAGAGGAAAACCATGTTTTTTCCAAGGGAAAAACCAATGTTCTTAGCTCAGTTTTAAGTAAACATATTGCTTACATATGATCATTATTTTAAAATATAATAAACAATCATTTACATAAATTGGCTATATAATGTTATTTGCAGATAATCATTGCAATCTACAATCATGGACAAAAGTTAAACACACAATACAGATATATAAAACACTTGATCTTAGACACAATAGAATGCCCATGATGTAGGTCATTTCAAATGGAAAATTCCATCAAATTCGTAAACAAGTTTCGGCCTTCATGACAAAAATTAGGAAAGCAAAGCATGAAAATAGTCAGGAAGGTCAATACTCTACTATCAATCACTGACAAAGGTCAAGCACACAATATAAATGAAATAGACATTACACCACAATGAATACAATTATCATACACAGTGATACAATATTATTCATTCTCGCAAACACACATTAACTTGACAAATATTAGATTCATAAGGCTAGTGCTGATGTAGAAATAAAACCTGCACATGACTTCCACCATTTTCATCACCTGCTGCTGAACTGGATGGGCTAAGGAAATATGTCATGAAACACATACTTTTGTTATCCAAAATTAAAGTATCAAAACAAACAGCTGTATGAGCAAAATAAGACAATAATTTGTACAAGTTTATTTTTTGTTAGTACAGTCAGACTGGCAAGGTGAAGTAGATCTTTTTGGGTCCACTTCCATTATTTAATACAGTGTCCCAAAATAATTTTTTATAAACATTTAATTTTTCATACTGTGCAAAAGTATTTTTCACAATTGAAAAACTACATGAATGATACAATAATGCTAATAATAATAGAAAGAATAAGAGGCCCAAGTTGGCCTGAGATTATGCACCTGTTGACCTCTGCCTAATAACTAAAATATTAAGTGCCATTGGCCCAGAAATCTGGGTCAGTAGGATGCTCTGTTGAATTTTTCCTATATGGATGAAGGTTGAATTTTTCCAATATGGTTGATTGCATATGGTATCAAACCAACTGTTGCAAGGTTTCTCAAGATTTCATATCTTTATCCATAGCTAATGGCACATCAACATCTTTTGTACAATACTGAAAGCCCCTGTGTCAATGTTGGTCAAATTCTGTTTGTATTTCTTTTAAAAATATATTAAGCTGTGATAAATGTGATCAAATTCTGCTGAACTATTTTTTTAAGAAATTGTTACAAGGCTTCTCTATTGTTGTAAATGTGACTTAATTTAGTGGTGGATTGGCATCATTTACATAAATATAAAAGGTCATGCCATTATATTTTCATATATGGAAATATTGCACTGGTATTATCTTCATTTATGTAACATCTGTTACTATGTTTCTTCCAATGACATGCTCTGGCCAGTATTATATTGTAGGTTGGCCAATCACAGATATTTGTGTCAAATATCATCCTATCCCCACAAACAAATAGTTTGCCCTTGCTATGTTCAATATGGTGAGGTTCAATGTTTATGAACTCACACTCCAGACATTACAAACTTGGGTGTGTGTGATCATGATTAGCTTGTTGCTGCACAGCATATCCCCACCCCAACCAAATGTTTTGTAAAAATGTTCCTTATCTCAAAAATGCATAAATTAGGTTTTGTGAAAATTCAAGAGTTGTAAATTAATTGTTGTGGCATATATGTCCAATCTTTCATTGTTCTTGGGGGTGGATTTGTAACTCTCCATTCAAGCAATGGGGTATGTTGTTGGTATATTCATGCTGATTTCTACTAGTTGTTTTTTCTTAAAAACAAGTTATGTCATGGGTATTTTGCGTTATTTAGAACTTTTGTAAAAGTTATTAAACTGTTTCCCCAATCTATGATGTTTTAAGGGAATCCATGTCAACTTATTCAATACTGAGGTTATACCTCCTGGTCTATAGTCAAAACAGATTGTAATAAATGTGACTATTTTTTATACATTCATCCTGTGATACTTGGGAATGGGTGTCTCAAACTGTACAAATATATTCTGAAATAGGTCCTTCAACAGAAATTAAGAAATTTTATACCATTACATTTTGGCAGGAAGTTCCGTCATATATGTATTTTTTCTAGATTCAAAAGGTTTCTAATGCAATAGCTCAGACAGCTACATTTTCTTGTTATAAACATCAGAACACTATAAAAATAATCTTTGGTATAATACCAGTGGGAGTTGTAAAGTGTGAAGAATTCATATGGAGGCTCATTATCTGACAAATTATAAATATATGATTTAATTATGTCGGACTCTTTCATGATAGGGCATTTAAATTTAGAACCTTTTTCTTGTCCATTTGTAGATCTTAACACTCCAGCTTTGAAAGAAAGTTGTGACTTGAACCAGAAGAGGTTGAATATGTTTCATCTAGAAATCTAAAATTTAAAAACAGGAATTAATTCCACATATACTTCCATTGGTTATTATAATTAATTTTGTCTGTTTTATGATATCAAATTTCTGATCAAAGCATTATAGCACAAACTGAAATGACTTGTTACCCTGCAACTACTTCTATCAAAGTACAAGAAAATAGTTTACATATTACGTGGAATAAATTCAGACACACTCGTGTACAAGTTGGATCCAGTGTTCAAGTAAAAAGTTAGTAAAGTTTAAAATAATAGATGTATTGTCCCTTTTGTCCTGACCTGTCGCTTGTTGGACGCCATTTAAAATGAAAAAATAAGTAACAGCTTGATCATTCAGATGTTTTGCATCACAAAATATGTGCACTTTAAAGCACATCAGGTACTCCTGTAAAGTTAGTCTGGTTCCCTGACTAACTCCAATCAATCTAATATGAAACCTGGAACTGAATCAAACACTGACAAGCCACTATCAGGATTTTACTGCTATCATATTTCCATAATATTTGCTCTTATTCCTTAAGTCCATATTTAAGGGTCATTTCTGTAAGACTTATGCAAATCGTAAGGGTTGACAGGTCTGCTAATGATCTAATAACTACATACATTAAAAAATAAACAAAATTCTGAAATAATGTACAAAAAACACAAGTTCCCTGACTGCTTACACCATTTAAACATGTGATCCATTGAATTATTTCTTCCTGTTTCAGCTTCATACTATGTTGTGCATGCTTGCATTAGTTAATGCACATGGATAAAAGTTTTTAAAAATAAACATAGGACCTTTAAGTATTGATTTTATACTTACTGTAAATATCCACCCAACAGCAAAGTAGCAGGTTTCATTGGCGTTTTTTTCAGTACAAATGTATAGCTTCAGATACATGGCATTTTGGAGTAATTTGCTCAGTCAAAAATTTTTGAAGTTGTGAAAATCCTACAATTAATAAGATATCAAGTTCTTTGCAATTTTGTAAAAGTGTGCCGAGTCCTACAGTGTAATACAGATACATTGTGTGTTCGTTTAATATCAGTTACTCAGTATTACAAGCCGATTATTCAGTAATTTGCATTATGAATATATAATTACAAGTGATCTACAACAAGCCTTCTGAAAAACAGTTAAAGTTTAGGCAAAATACTGTCTTCATAGTACTTTAAAACAAATGGTATCTTTTCAACAAAGTCTATAAAACTTCAAATAACAAAATAACAAAATTTTCAGATTTATGTCATTTTCATCATATTCCAAATATTTTAACTGCGGACATGGCTAAATTTCACTTCAAATCCACTGTATAGGCACTTGGCTTCAAAACCCCATCAGGAGTTATCAAACCAAATGGAGAGACTCCCAGGATTGCAGACATAGGGTAGCAAAGAGACCAGCCCTGGTAACTTTTAATCCGGTCCTGGTTTCAAATTCTTTAACAGCATTGCCTTCATAATATCCTCCATCTAATACGGCTGGTGTATTTAAGTTACCATGTCCAAGAACTTGTTTCCAAAGCTTATGTCTGTCTCTTGCTGTTTTCATTTTACAGACATCCCCAAACTATGACAGTGTTTTCTTATGTACTTCATATTATAGTTCTAAAATTTGCTGTCCTCATGTCATTTAATCTACTGTGTCTGCCTGCTTTACATCAACCTGAAATAAATGATTGCACTGTTATCAATAGAGAGTAAAACTAATGTCAGTCACCTCATGAACACACCAACTTTTGGGAGGATTATTCGACAAGTCCAACTGCAAACTGGACTGACCAAGATCCGCCATCACATGGTAAAACTACAGATCAGGGACTACCATGTTTGTCCAAATACATCTGTAGACACAGAGAGTCAACACAGATCTACTGGTGCATAATGTGATGGCAAATCTAGGTCTTCAACACTCACAGGTTGTTTTGTCTTGTAACCTGGAACATATGTTTGCAAAATTATTATCTTATGTTTGGACTTGCTGATAGACATATTACTTTTCTGTTATAGACTTGTGTAGCATGTGAATCTTTTGCTTTCAAGTTTAGTTCTTCAAAAAGTTGCCCATGAGTCACAAATTAAAAAAATATCAATATCCTGACATTCAATCATACACTTGCAATTACTCAAGTTATCTGAATTAGTTTATGTATGTCCCTCTCTTCTATGTCATTCTGAAGACTATCATTAACACAGTTCTTCATCGTTATAATGTGCTTCATTCTAACCATCTTCTGGATATAGCATGGTGCCGTATGGATCCAATGACCAAAATGAAACCACTGTATTTTAATTGGTCTATTAAATGTATGACAAATACATGAAGCTTGGTATTGTATGTTTATTTCCTTTTTAAAACATTATTATCTGGATCATTTTGATCATTTCCACTATACTGCAGTTACGGCAGTTCATTACATACAATTTGTTTGGGTTTTTTTAGCGGTTATAAGGAAATATTTCATGAGTGAAATGGAAACATTGTATTGTCAAGAGTGGTGAAGCCATGACAGTAAAATGTTTTCACTTCATGATTGTTTTTGATGCTCAAATTGTGGATTTTGTCAAACTGAAGGCTGGTTTCAAAGAGAACTAAGACTTATTTTCGTTAACATGTTTCAAGTGCAGAACTACTCAGTACACATTGCTGATGTGGGGGTACTGAAGAAACAGGAAAGAATCATGGTCCAACAGACTTCAGAATATAACATCATTAAAAGACAGATTTTAATGATTTTGGTTTCTTTTTTTATTTTTGTCTGCTGGCAAGCTTGTTATCTATTTTGGTGACAGATGCTGTACCCAAATTTCAATGATCATTTAACTTCAGGAGAAATCAACATCCATCAAGGCATGATTTCTCAATCATTTTCAGGCTTGGTTATCGTTGTGATGACTTATAATTGCTACTTAAACAATTTATTAGTATATTTAATCAAAAGTTTCTCTTAAAAATGCTTACTATTTACCTTCACACTTTTGCTTTGAGATGTGAAACTTTTACAATTTTTCCATATATTTTTTCAGCAACTTGTACATCTCCATTGTCAATGAAATGCTGTATCATCGACTGGACTGCAGCCATGTGTTTACAATTCCCATGTAGTTCTTAACATGCTGGTCACTCAGTCTAAATTACAGACCTCCCCTCTCATTGCATCCAACTGTATCTTACCTACAGGAAAGAAAATTTTAATACAACAAGTAGTTTCAGTTGATTCAAACGAAGCTGGACTTCACTAAACCAACCTTAAATAATTAAATACATTTATTGTATTTTTTTGTTTCCTATAATAGATATTGGTACATAAGGAGATCACAGCAGATAACAGGACTGATAATAGTGTGGTACAACAATGTTAAAACAATAGTCTCTGTGTATAAAGACCACTTAAAGGACAAGCTGGAAATGACTGTTTTATACGGGTACAAGAATTTGGTTTTATTTCAAGACCTGACTTAATCCCATTGATGTTTATATACAGTTGGTCTTACTTTACAGGTGGTGGTATAGTAAAACAGGTTTTCTTAATTGCAAGCATAAAGTTACACAATTTAAAAAAAAGAAACTCAAGACTTGCAAGCTTTTCAATGCTGCACCAACCATCCGACTCAAAAATATCTCATTGTCAGCTCTTTGCTAGCAGTAAAGCAAATAATTTGGATGATTCAAACAGCTGTTTTCCCTTTTTTTAAATGTTTTTATGTTATCAACAGATTGATGGTCATTAAAATTGTCTTTAATTAGTTTTCTCTGTGGTTTATAGAATACGATTTTGCTCTTCTGTTGCAGAGTCAAACCTGTCACTAGCAGCCACTCATAGGAAAGGCAAAACTGGGCCTTGCACACAGGTGACTGCTGTTCCTAGGTCCACCTTTCAAAATCGGTTTTTGAACAAATACTATGCTTTTATTATTATTATTATTATTATTATTATTAATACATTATCAAGATTGTTTTATGTACACTCTTCAAAAACTCAATTACAGGCATATGCTGTTCTTTCTCAACTCGATATTCCATACAAGATTCTTGTATCCTGCTCACTTTAATTCATCCAATAAATGAAATCATCACAGACTTAAAAATATACACCAATCTTAGTTTGTTCAAGCTACAAAAGCAATATCTAGATTAGTCAGGTGCTCCACTCGCCAAGACCAAAAGAGTCACCTAATGTGAGTAGCCTGCGATGAACAGAAACGAAAAGTGGTATATGGCTATTCTTTGTAACCCACAAACTTAAACTTCAACTGCCTTTACAGAAAAGTTTTGGTTTTGAATGACAACTGACCATAATGACAAGGGATGTAACTCGTATCTCTTCTTGAAGATGAACTTTTTTCTTCTCAGATACAGTAGCTTCAATTTACAGGTAAACAGATGAAGATATCTAACTATACCCATCACACAGGCACAAAAGGTGACTTATATTTCTGCTGTGATAACACAACTACTCCCACCATTCAGCAAATGAATTGCTTCAACACTCTGGTTATAAAACTGTCTCACTTCTGAATTTGTTTTAAGTGTATCTTTATTATGTGCTAAGTTTTTTCTGAGATTGAGGGTTGTGGAGTTTTGCCTACCCGAGTTTTATCATTTTTATAAAGATGTTACTAAAATCTTAATTCAAGGCCTGGAAACATCTGTAGTTAGGTTCAGATACATTTCTTTAAGAATTATTTGTTCAAATTATTCATTGGAATTACAAAGTGCCTGATGACATTTTGGCCAAAAACTACTACTTATAGTTAACTCAAATACATTCTGGATTATAACATTTTGATACATCAAGACATTCAAAACTACTTGACTAATGGAATTCATTTGGAACATGCAACATATTTGGACTTGTGATTGGACATTTAGGATTATTTGCAATTTACTTTACAGCACTTGAAGTTCCTCTTAAGTTTTCACTTTGTAACTTATTTGTTGAATTTTACTAAAATTGATTGTTTCACTTCCTTTCTGTTACACAGCTTAATTAACTCATTAACCCCTGGAGATTTGTGTCATTTTTGCCTGAAATGCAAATAGAAACACAGTTTGAGGGTTGCTTCTGTATACATCCAAATAAATCTGCTTGCAAGAGATTTCTGTTTAGCCTGGTGCCTAACTGTGTTAGAAATGTTTTTCATTGGCTATTTTGCTCGTGCATGTGTGGAAGGGTAAAAGTTGGAGTTCCTTGGGGGTTTTTTCTTTACTAGACCCATCATTTTCATGTACTGGCCACTTTTACTTAAAATCCCCAACTTATCCTAACTTTTACAAAGGTTCGCCTGTCTGTGTACAATTCAGACCAGTCTGCCTTAGAATGGAGACCAAAAAGTCTAAAATCTGGACACAAAATCTGATTCCGACAATGGGCAAATCTTTGGTGTAAAACAATCGGGTCTCAAAAAATATGTTTTTCCCTCTGTATTTTGTAATGCGAGTAGAAAGTCCAGATATTAGGTATCTTTGTAGAGATACATCTGTCTATTTTTCTGTAATACCATCCAGTTTGGTGTATCTTCAATGACCTTGATGCTATAGAACTCGGAATTGGGGTACTACCTCCTGACACACAAACGTGGTGCCAGGGGTTAATGAATCAGTCATGACACATTTGACATATTGATACTTTTGAGTTAAACTGTCAACATATCTGGAGTTAAGAGTATAAGCAAGATAAAAAATGTTTGCATATACATGTTATTGCTTTATCTAAACAACGTCTTCCTCAAGAAATGTCTGCATAATGATACACAATACTGCTTTATCTAAATGCCTTACTCATGAAATGTTTACACAATGATTCACATGATATTCCTTTATTTAAACAATGCCTTCCTCATGGTGCAAACATTTAGTTTGCATAAATTGAGCAGACAACGAATATACACTCTAGTGACACCATAAGGCAGGTGACAATTACATACAGGATATCTATATTCAAAGCTTGCAGGGGTGGGGGGAGGGAAATAGAATGGCAGTTGTCAACAAGTGACTGCTGAGTAATGGTGACTGTTTGGATAGGTTTGACATATATACAGAGAGAGATAAAGAGAGAAAAAGAGAGAGAGAGAGAGAGAGAGAGAGAGAGAGAGAGAGAGAGAGAGAGATTCTGTTAAGTGGGTAACAAGCTTGGGGTACTGGAACATTTCACAGATCATGTAAGAAATTTTCCCTAAATAAGCTTTTTCATTAAAACCTTTATTTATTATTTTCATAACTATTAATGCATTTAAAAAATAACCACTTTGAGTTGATTTTGGGAAGTTGGAGTGTGCCAAAGGTGATGTTGCCCAAGGTGAATATGTGTGTGTATAATATATATTGTTACGTGTAGGCTCGTACAAAAATAACAAGAGAAAAGAGTGAAGTCAACAAGCTTTATAAATGTTAACAAAATAATTTATTTCCCTAGAAAACAATGTAAAAATTGGAAATAGGACTTATGGTTTGTGAATATAATCCAAAATTTAATCCTAAGATTGAAAAATGTAAGTCCTATCACTAAACAATTCTAACAGAATCCAGGTTTTGAATCTCAATGAAATTCCAACATAGAGGCAATGACGTCTGATGATGTCTGTCCTGATGGTAACAGATCCTCGAATGAATCACAGTTTATAATGTTTCCGTTTAACTCCAGAATAAATTTCCACTGAATAAGTACACTTGTTTAGTTTTCTAGAGAATAAATTATTAAATCCAAAAAATAGATGAACTTCAAAAACAAACTGGCAACAACAATTGAAACCTCTTGAGCCCTCAGGATTTAAAATACAACTGCCAAAATTTTCCTGAGATATCAGTATTAAACCCAACCAAAATGTCATTTCAATCCCGTGTGATGGGTCACGTGATCTGTTAACACTGAACAGCGTAATAAAAAAAATGACATTTATTACATATGCAAGAATAGCCCTATCTACGATCCAAATTCTCACACTGAAAATATATATAAAAAAAGAAAAGCTGTTTACAATCCAGTTAACACATAGGCTGAAATGACCTTGGAAATAGCCAATCATTATCACTCGATGTTTACAAAATCTATGAACCAAAGTGAGCTAAAAATAGCGCTAATATAACACCTTTTGCGTTCTATACAAACAGAATCTACTGGAAAAAAATATCGAATCCCGTGAAAATAATCATTACAATAAAATGTAATGAAACAAAATTAAAATAAAAAAAGAATTTTAACACTAACACACAAGCAATTTAATTACATATACGTAACACTTCCCCCCATAAAGGAAAAGAAAGATTTATATAATAAAGCTTTCTTTTTACCATATGTAAATTATACATTAGGTAAAACAAAATTACATATGAAAATTCTTATGAATTATATAAAGTGTACATGAAATAATATTTCTATACATGGGAAAGTACATCTGCAATCAAATTGTCTTTTCCTTTGATGTGCCTGATGTTAAGATTATATTCTTGCAAAAACAAATTCCACCTTAATAGTCTTTGATTTTTATTTTTCATCTTGTCGATGAAAGTAAGGGGGTTGTGATCATTAAACACAACAACCGGAGAAGGAGCTGAGCTAATGTAAACTTCAAAATGCTGTAATGCCAATATTAAAGCCAAACATTCCTTCTCGACTGTTGAGTAATTTCTTTGGTGCTTATTTAATTTCTTAGAGAAATAGCACACTGGGTGATCAACACAATTTCTATCTTCTTGAATCAATACTGCTCCAACCCCAACATCACTTACATCCACAGATAATTTAAAAGATTGATTGAAATTTGGAACTGTAAGAACTGGCACACTCTTGACTATGGCTTTTAATCTATCAAAAGCTTCCTGACATTTTTCAGTCCAAAGAAACTTGTTTTTCTTACTTAACAAGTTTGTCAGGGGTTCAGCAATATTAGAAAAATTGGAACAAAACTTTCGATAGTATCTGGCCATACCCAAAAATCACACCAGTTGCTTTATACTGACAGGCACAGGGAAATCAGAGATAGCCTTGACCTTAGCATCTATAGGTTGAACTTGACCATGTCCCACAATATGTCCTAGAAAAGTTACACAAGCACGGCAAAACTCACTTTTACATAAACTGATTGTCAAATTTGCATCAGTGAGTCTTTCAAAGAATTTCCGAATCATGTTTAGTTCTTTCCAGGTGTTGTTGTAGATGACATCATCGATGTAAGCATCACAATTATCTAGACCAGAGGTAATCATATTCATCAAGCGTTGAAAAGTACTTGGGGAACCCTTCATCACAAAAATGGCATTACTTTATATTGATAGAGTCCATCTGAAGTCACAAATGCCAAAATTTCCTTTGCCCTTTCCATTAGTGAAATTTGCCAAAATCCTTTCAGAAGGTCAAATTTGGTGATGTACTTGGCATTTCCAATTTTATCAATACAGTCATCAATTCTTGGTAATGGAAATGAATCTGTTTTTGTCACACTGTTCACCTTCCTATAATCAGTGCACATACGGAAAGTTTTATCTGGTTTTGGAACAAGTATACATGGTGAACTCCAGTCACTTTTACTGGGCTCTATGAAATCGTTCTCCAGCAAATACTGAATTTCCTTTTTCAAGTATTCCTGTTTGAGAGGGTTCATCCTGTATGGGTGTTGTTTCACAGGTTTTGAATCTACAATTTCAACGTCATGAAAAATTTTATTTGTCCTTGTAGGAATATCTGGAAACAAAGTGCTCGTATTCGAATAATAACTGTTCAAGTTCATTCCTTTCTTGTTGTTGTAAATGTAAAAGTTTCTGGTCCAGATTTTTCATAATTTCTGAATTCCGAAGATTTGTTGCTCCAAGATCAACAGTGTCCGATTGAATTTCTTCACTTCAATCCTCAGTTTGTGGTACAGGTACTACTAAATTAATTGCATGATTTACTTGGCTATCTCTTTCAATATACTCCTTTAACATGTTAATGTGGCAAAGTTGTTTTTGTTTTTGCCTCCCAGGAGTATTTATGATATAATTTAAATTATTTACTTTCTTTTCAACTGTGTATGGACCATAATACTTGGCCTGAAGGGGATTCTGTGGAATGGGCAAGAGAGCTAGAACTCTATCACCAGGCTGAAAACTCCTATCCCTTGAGTTTTTATCATATCTTGATTCCATTCTAGACTGAATAGAGTACAGATTTGCTCTTGCGACCTCACAAGCCTTTGACAACTTGTACTTAAAATCAGAAACATAATCAAGAAGATTGAGCTCAGTATCTTCATTAGAAAGAAGTTTCTCTTTCAACAACTTCAAAGGTCCACACACAGTATGTCCAAAAACTAGTTCAAAGGGGCTGAATCCTAAAGATTCCTGAATGGACTC
Organism: Megalonaias nervosa; assembly: GCA_016617855.1. Lineage (NCBI taxonomy): Eukaryota > Metazoa > Mollusca > Bivalvia > Unionida > Unionidae > Megalonaias > Megalonaias nervosa. The sequence continues at coordinate 37,232 of JAECUM010043907.1, forward strand.
CCTAACAGCAAACAAAAGTAAATGAATGCCTTCATCCCAATCTTTGCTCGTATCAAACAATATGATCAAATCATATTCTTTAAAGTCTGATGAAATCTTTCTAAAGCCCCTTGGCTCTTAGGGTGGTAGGCAGAAGATTTAAATTGTTGAATGCCTAATTCGTGCATAGCTTGCTGGAAAATTCCAGACATGAAATTTGACCCTTGATCCGATTGGACAGATTTGGGAAGGCCAAATTGAGTAAAAAACCTTTATCAACGCTTTTACTATGGTTTTGGTTTTAATATTCCTCAAAGGAATTGCCTCTGGGAATCTTGTTGACACACACATAATGGTCAACAAATATTGGTTGCCTGACTTGGTCTTAGGTAAGGGACCAACAGAATCTACCATAATTCTGCTAAATGGTTCGTTAAATGCAGGAATAGGTTGCAGATGAGCCTTAGGTATCTTCTGATTGGGTTTTCCTACCATTTGACAAGTATGACAAGATCTATAAAATTTACAAACATCACTTTTGATTTTTGCCAATAAAAGTGAGTCAAGATCTTGTGATAAGTTTTACTTATCCCTAAATGACCAGCCAGAGGAGTTTCATGGACCAAACTAAGTATTTCCTGTCTGTAAGATTTTGGAACTACAATCTGATAGTTCACTGACCACTCGTCATTAGCAGGTACCTCAGGAGATCTCCATTTTCTCATAAGAATTCCATTTTTAATGAAATAGCAGACAGGTACTTCAGTGGCTTCAGTTTCACTAATGGCCCTCTGAAACAAACAGGAGATCTCAGGATCTTTTTCCTGTTCGACGACAAGTGATTGTCATTTGTCACCCTGATTTGATAAAAGAGAATGAGTATTTAAAAGAGGATCACTGTGATCAATACCTTTTGATTGATCCAAATTAGGAGTGAAAGTGACCTCATCAAAAGCCTGACCAATACATGTGTCAGCTAAAGGAATATTTTCCTTATCAAAATCATTCTCAAGAGCTTTCATTGACATAGTTCTAGTAACTGCACAAGCTGGGTATAAATCAGGGAATTCTTTTTCAATAGGATCAACTTTCTGATCCAAAGAAGGTTTGTCAGTTACAAAGTGGATTAACCACAACCTTGTCTCCAGCTAGGTTGTTGCCTAGCAACAAATGAATGCCCTCAACAGGTAAAGTAGACACTATTCCGACTGTCACAGGTCCTCAAACTAAGTCTGATGACAAATTTCAGAATGGAGAGGAACATTAACAAAGCTGCACTCTACTCCCTTAATGAGAACACTCTCATTAGAACAGGGCTTCTCAGAAAAAGGCAAAGTACCTGATAATAAAAGACTCTGAGAAGCTCCTGTATCCCTTAAAATTTTAATAGGGATAGGATTGGCCAAATCATCCAAGAGTGATATAGAAAGCTTCGATATAAATGGTTTATAATTCTCCATAATAAAATCAGACTGGGGTTTATTAGACCCAACAAATGTATTGCTTTCAATACATGACAGTGACCTTGATCTCTTAGAAATAAGAACATTTGGGATAGGTCTATCTTGATTCTGATGCCTATATTTCAATTTGATGCAATCAGAAATGACGTGTCCTTTTTTCTTGCAATAGGTACACGTAGAAATAGACAAGGATTTTGAATCAAGTCTATCAGAAGCTTGATTTTTAGAAGTTGTGCCAAATTGAGTTTTAGAAGGAGTCATATTAGGCTGAAATACCTTTCTACTAGTAGACTGCTGAGAAACTTTATGAGTTAAAAAAAACTTGTCAGCAGTAAGAGCAGCATTTTCCAAGGTTTCGATCTTATGCTCTTCAAGATGATTCTTAATGTCATTAGGAACACAGTTTTTGAACTCTTCAAGTAACACAAGTTGTTCAAGACTTTCATAATCATGTTCAACTTTCTCGGCTAAGCACCATCTCTTAAATAACTGCTCTTTTTCTCTTGCAAATTCAACATAAGTTTGCCCAGCTTCTTTTTTTATAGTTTCTGAATTTTTGCCGATAAGCCTCAGGGATTAACACATAACCCTTTAAGATGCATTCTTTAACCAAATCATAGTCAGAACTTTGCTGTACTGACAGGGATGCATAGATATCTCGGGCCTTGCCAAAAAGTACACATTGCAATAAATGAGTCCAATGCTCCCTTGGCCATTTCAAATTTTCAGCAACTTTTTCAAAACAAATAAAATATTTGTCTACTTCTTTTTCTCTAAAAGGGGGCACTAACTTGATATTTCTTGTAATGTCAAAACTTGAATTTGTATGTGAAGTGGAAATGTGCTTTTCACTTGCCATCTCTATTTCTTTCATTCTAATTTGAAATTCCCTTTTGTCCTTCTCTTTTGCAGTTGCACCTGTCTCTCTCTCTCCCTCTCTTCTAATTGTAATTGTTTATCTCTCTCCCTCTCCTGTCTCTCTCTCCCCTTCTCTTCTAATTGTAATTGTTTATCTTTCTCCCTCTCCTGTCTCTCTCTCTCTCCTCTTTTTCAAATTGCAATTTCATTTGTTTATCATTCTCTCTTTCCTGTCTCTCTCTCCTCTTTTTCAAATTGCAATTGCAATTGCTTCTCTTCTAATTGCAACTGCAATTGTTTCTCTTTCTCTCTTTCCTCTTTCTGAAGCTCGAGCTTCCTTAACTCCAATTCCATCTTGTATTTCATTTTTAATTCCATTACTTTTATGTCAGCGTCTGATACCGACTTACTGACTGAAGCCAAAATACTTTTATCAAGAACATTCTTCTCTACCAAATATTTAATCAAAATATTTTTAATTTCTTGTTTTGTTAAGGAAGATTTTGCTTCAGAAAAATCATACTTTCTGGCAAGTTCAAGCAACTCATCTTTTTTCAAACTATCCAACTGCTCCTGAGTAGGACTAGAAGAAAAGTCTCCACTTTTAATGACATTGTGAATGAAAGCCTGTTGTTTTCACTAAAGATTTTAAACAAAATGTAAAATAGTACTTGGGATTTAAAAACTAGGTGAATTTAAATTTCAAATAACAATTTTCTGAAATATTTTAGCCAAAATTCATATATCCAAGGATGAGCAACCCAATTTTCTCTTGTTACGTGTAGGCTCGTACAAAAATAACGAGAAAAGAGTGAAGTCAACAAGCTTTATAAATGTTAACAAAATAATTTATTTCCCTAGAAAACAATGTAAAAATTGGAAATAGGACTTACGGTTTGTGAATATAATCCAAAATTTAATCCTAAGATTGAAAAATATAAGTCCTATCACTAAACAATTCTAACAGAATCTGGGTTCGAATCTCGATGAAATTCCAATATGGAGGCGATGATGTCAGATGATGTCTGTCCTGATGGTAACAGATCCTCAACTGAATCACAGTTTATAATGTTTCCGTTTAACTCCAGAATAAATTTCCACTGAATATGTACACTTGTTTAGTTTTCTAGATAATAAGTTATTAAATCCAAAAAATAGATGAACTTCAAAAACAAACTGGCAACAACAATTGAAACCTCTTGAGCCCTCAAGGTTTAAAATACAACTGCCGAAATTTTCCTGCGATATCGGTATTAATCCCAACCAAAACGTCATTTCAATCCCGCGTGATGGGTCACGTGATCTCTTAACACTGAACAGCGTAATAAAAAAATGACATTTATTACATATGCAAGAATAGCCCTATCTACGATCCAAATTCTCACACTGAAAATATATATAAAAAAAGAAAGGCTGTTTACAATCCAGTTAACACGCAGGCTGAAATGACCTTGGAAATAGCCAATCATTATCACTCGATGTTTACAAAATCTATGAACCAAAGTGAGCTAAAAATAGTGCTAATGTAACACCTTTTGCGTTCTATACAAACAGAATTTACTGGAAAAAAATATCGAATCCCGTGAAAATAATCATTACAATAAAATGTAATGAAACAAAATTAAAATAAAAAAGAATTTTAACACTAACACACAAGCAATTTAATTACATATATGTAACAATATACACACACACACACACACACACACACACACACAGAGTGATCTCTCCCTATAGAATTCTTATAGAATCGGAATATGTGTGCAGCAGTGCCACAAAATGCTTTAAAAATTCATCATATAAAAGAAGATAAAAATAGAAAAGAAAGAAAAATGTGTATTTACATAGTATTCTTTCTTTTTCCTAAGTGGTATCATGTTTTCATGTCAAAGCTCATTTGGTCTTTGGATATAATAGATATCTTTCTTTTCTTGTTTTCTTTACTACATTGTATCATTCTATCAGTATTGTCACATCAGAGTAAAAGTCCATAACGCAAAGTCTCACTGTGCTTATGTTTACAGAATAACAATACCCTAGATAGCTTTTAGATGTACATGTATTAGGTATTTTACTCCAAATTAAAAGAATTGATTTAAAGTATAATAACTGATAAATTAATTGTAATTATAATAAAAATGACAATAATTAATTGGATTGAAATGATAGTGTATTAGGATGACAACAGTAAACAGCCCTGTGAAGAACACTGATAAATTAAATAATGATGATGGTGATTGTTATTTTTACTGATATTATCTTAGTTTGAAACACAAGTTCTATTACACAAGAAAAGTACTGACTTATACCATTTTTGACAATGCAATAATAATAATAATAACAACAGTAACAACGTCTCCTCCAGGAATTCAAGACAAAAACAATTCTTTTAAACTGCCGAGTGTAAAACCATTTCTGATATTCTTGAGCAATGCAAGTTTCAAATTAGCCACTGTGGGGGTCATACTGGATGCAAGATTGGCACTATTTTCATTTAGGACAAACTAGACCCCATAGAAGACTTTGGTGAAAACACCATGTTGATATGACCATCCATTTTGGAGAATTTTAGAGACAAAATTTTCAATATGTTCATCATGGCATCCATACATGGGGTCTTATCAATACCATTTTCATTCATGACCAACTATATATCATAATTATTAGAGCTGGGTAGAACAAAACATTTTGTACCATGGTATTTCGGAACATACATACCATGGTATCCTGCATTATACTAGGGACCAATAATTTGTTGTTCTCGGGCTGGGTCCTGACACTTTCTTTTAAATTTTTTTCCATCATTTTAATAGCTGCAAAATATATTGTCTTGCTCTGATTTATAACAAAATAAAACCATATTATATCCATAATATTATTTTTTTAAAAAATATTATCCGGAGATAAACAAAAATAAAATCTCAGTTTCAAATATGTGACCCTCGATCATAGATATACTTATATTTGTAATATTCAGAATTAATTTGTCACAAATGCAACTGTTTTGTTAAAAAAAAAAAGAACTTTTTGAATTATGTTATGAAAAATGAAAACATGCTGTTAATACTGTATCATTAAATTCATGCCAAGATTACTCTGGAATTCTTTACTCAAGCACCAGTACTGAGGAAAAGTACAATGGTACTTTTCGGACCCCATTGTTTTCATCAGAACAAAATTGAAAAATATGTCTATAACTCTTTATCAGTGGATGTCCACCATGGTCACCGTTGGCACTAGCAATGTCAAAAGTTGCAAAAGGTGACAAAACTGAAAGGTGACACTGAAAATCAATTTTAAAACAATGTATCTGGTAATGAAAACATTCCAAATTTGTTATAGTTGGTCAGGTTACATATAAAGTGTATGATGACCACTAGTGTAACATATTTTTGAGGTTAAACTCACATCTACTGCAAGGAAGATTTAAGTTACACAATTTGTCAGGTAATTAATGATTTGTTAATTTAGAAAGAAAGTAATTCAGAGAACATAGGTATTTATTATAATAAATGCTATTATAATAAATGCTCTTAGATACTTGTGTAAACTAATGTTAAATGAGACAAAGCAAGATCCAAAAGGGAAAATTCCATAATTGCATAATCCCATTTTCAGGTTAACCATACAATGTTTACTTGAGTTATTTGGCACATGACAGACTTTACTGCAATAATAAGGTGATACAATAAAATATGATACGCAGACCCCAAAGTTAATGTGGGGAAAAGCAACGAAGATTATCTGATGTTATTGTGATGTTAGTGCATTATGTTCTGTTCTTTTCATTTGTCCCTCTAAAATGGTGCATGTCCCCAGATTTGGAAGGAGAGGGACACAATGTCCCCTGTCCATGGGATCCTATGTGCAACGTCAAAAAATCATATCACACTCATGTCCATCATTTTGGTTTTGTCATTTGGTCAATTTTTTTTGCTGGAAGATTTCAATAATAATAATACTAATAATAATCATGATAATGATGATGACTATTGGTGTTGCTGTGAAGGCAGTTTTGAACTTCAGTCTTAAATTGGGGTAGGCTATTGTCATAAACAATGAAATAGAACACAGTATGCATGATTTTAGTTGTTTATCTTTTATGTCTAGACCTATGTACATATATTGTACTGTAATTAAAAATCATTCTGATGAAGAAATAAATTGATGAATCTTTGCATTGTTCTGTGAAAGAACAGGTCATATATTACACTAGTGGAAATGCATACTTTTCAATCACTAACGCTATTATTATCAGCATCAGCATTCCAATGCCATGCAAATGGTAGGACATCTGTGAAACCCCTAAACAATGAAGGCAATTTAACTATAATTATACTTTTTTGCTATTCAGTGACTCTTACAAACTTACCTTTTTACAGATGCTTCTTTTCTTCCGGTTTTAACTGCAAGCTTTAATTTTCCAATGGGCAATGTTGAATAGCGATATGCAGACTTGTTATATACACTTGCAGCAAGGAAATTAACCATGATATGACTGAAAGTATATGCCTGAAATCTGACAGAATTTTGTGAAGTAATTTGTCACTAAAACCACAGGTGGCTGACACAAGCTTATCATTTTCAAAACAGCAATAGCCTGAAGAAAGAAAAAAATCATACACTTACAAAATGTTCCCCAGATTACTGCCATGACCAATTCTGACAATTGATTATCGTACTACAAAAGAGACAAAGTATCTTGAAATCATTCTGTTCCACACCTGACACTCTATCTCTGCCCACTATTACCTTCCAATGAGAGCACTCTACCATATCTACAGCTCAATTTACTCCCAATACATTTATCTTTTCATCAAGCCATCATTTACTTTTCTGTGCTGTACCAAGTTCAAGTTACAGTTCCCAAAACATAGTCCTATTCACTTTGTAGCCCACAAGTCAGCAGCAAAAGCTTCCTGACTCAAAAGTTAATATATAAAATAAATTGATTTTTAAAAAATGAGGTAAATAATGGTTCTAAAAACATGCTCATTTGTTAAAAAATGTACAAAGAGATTTTTGAACTTATCAATTTTTTCCAATGATTCATGTGCACCATGGAACCATTTTTCAATCAGAATGTTATAAATAAGAGAGGGGAATTTTGCAAGACATTTGATTTGAGTGAATGGCAAGTAGAAACTTACCTATTGCATCAACCACTGTTATCAGGTTTAGGAGTGTTTCATTTAGTCGCACATCTTTCTAAGTACCATCAATCTGCAGGTGAATGTTACTTTTTCTGATCGATCAAAAAATCTTTCAATTCTTGTTTTATGGACCATAACTTCAGTTTGGTCCAATGCAGAAATGTAAACACTGTCTTCATGAACAGAAAAATATATAATCAATAAAATCAGCCACAGATGGCCAAGTGCCTTGATGGAGAGGAAGTGCAGCCAGAGATTCCAGGTGAAATGAGAAATAGAGTATTTCAAAGTTACTAACCTTATCTCTTTTGTGGTATCATCGACAGCATCCAGTGTTATACATGGAACTGTCAAGGGACATAACTCTTTCTAGAGTCTAAATTTTTGCTGCTGCTTCAGTTCCTGAAGAGTGATCTACTTTTATGGTACATTTCTAAAAAATTAATTTTGACATACATTGCAGAAACATTGGAAATCAACAAAATAAACATTAGTACCTGTGTTTATAACATTAAGCAGCTCATAGATTGAAAATTAAGTTTTAGAAAAATTGAAAATTCTCCCCACCAAAATTTCCAAATTAAGGTTTTAACGATAATCATAGTAGGAATTTATCCATGTATTTTTCATTCGAAGCCTCAGTTAACTAGATGAACTTGGTCCTTTCAGCAATAGGGAAATGACTGGTGCATAGGACAAGTTATTCCTCAAATATTTAACAGTGTTGACTACCAGTGTTATTGTGTGAAACTTGATTTAGTGTGATGATTTTTGTTGAGTTCAGATGAACAGAGTTAATGTCTTCTTGGAAATTAATTCAAATGATGTCACTGCCAGATTATACCCATATCAATACCCTTGAAATATAAATAATAATGTTGGCTTATTTTAAATATTACCTATTCTTCTGTATCAAAAGCCTTCCTAACAACACCAATCCATACTTTCAATATTTATTTTTAAGCTGAAGGTGCATCTTTTAATCTGAGTTTAGTACAAGTGTCAGATGACAGTCATTTGATGAAAAATCATTCTGTAATACAAAATGTATAAGCATGTGCAGAATATGTGCATCATTTATATTGGAAAAAAAAATAAACATGCTATTTTGGGGAATCACATTTATTAAATTCTGTCAGATGTACCAAAATAATGGCTGTAACAATATTGGGTATCAAAATTAATTATTGTGGCATCTTGGACTTGAAGGAATTAATATCAAAGCAAAATTTATTCAGATAAGACCTAATGGATCCCAATGGCTATTGAATTCAAAATCTCTTTAAATCTTTTTCAATGCAGGGTGTTTTTTTTTAATACCTTCTGCTAAATTTCACTGTGAAACTTGCTCAGAAAGTCATTTATAATACCACAAATGTCTCACTAAAAAATGTTATAACAATATTTCTATCCCATGTAAAAGAAAATGAGATTTACATATCTTAGCAGAACAAGTTGTATAGAATGCAGTGTACACCATATGCATAGCAGAGCTGGGTACAACAAAACATTTTGTACTGCGGTATATCTGAACACTCGTAGAAATGAACTGTAGTTAATTCTTACTGCAAATTAATAGCTGTTTTAAACAGTTGGAAAAATATGATTTTGCAAGTTTACACGCGAACAAATATTTTTGTAAAAAAAAAAACAAAAAAAAAAAAACGTTAAATTCGAGCCTCGAGTTTCTTTCTGCATAATCAATAAACGTCTTCTTGATCTCCACATTCATATGCCTCCCAGTCAACATTTGCAAAATATAATTTTCATTGAATGGAAGCATTTTCTTACATGTCGTTATTTTAATTCGTCTCAAAACTGATACCTTTGCTTTTCCCGCCATTTGTCCACAGCATTTTAATGCCAAGTACAAGTTAGGACAATTTGCAAATGGTACATGACACCAAGCGAATTTTCATTATTTATACGCTAGTACTCCTTTGGTGTTTGTCCCATACGAAACAAAGAAGTCTTACATGGGCATAACAATAATTCAATAAACAGTACTGATAAAATTATCAGGTACAGCTTGTCATAATTTATTATGTTATTAGTTTAAATATTAACATTATAACATTTTAAGTTCTCGTTCTCCTAAGCTTATATATAATGACAATATGACCGAATGATATTAAGCTTGCGACTGTTGAATTATCAAATCTCCATGAAACTGAACAGGTGTTTGACGTTGTGCAGATCATGTGATACGCATTCTGTCGTGGCTGAACACTTAATACAGATAAATATGTCTTGGTGAATTTCCTTTTCAATATGGTGATCATTCATGGAGTTTTACTCATTTCTGTTGTGGCAGGTGTATTTAGTGATATCACGGACAAAGATAACAGCAGACCTATTGATTCCTTAATTTAAAATATTTTCGAACATGTCCTTTTGTCACGATGCTCGGTTGCTGAATTGCCATCAGGTAATCAGTATGGATTTAGAAAGCATCACTCTACTAATCTGAGTTTACTTGAGTTCTAGGAAACTGTACCTTATTATGCAGCTCAGGATAGCCTTTCATATGTATGTATGTATGTATGTATGTATGTATGTAAACAGTCATCTGTTTCTTTTTAGAAGATAAAATCAGTTCTATATAGTAACTCTAATAGCATGTAAATGCTTACGTAGTTCAGTCTTTTGTCTTGCTAACTTTGTATCTTCTGTGTACTTTTTGTCTTTATTCAATAGTTTCATTCATTCATTCATTCATTCATTCATTCATACTCTAACATTTCGTTTTGTAAGTTTTTAATAACAAGATTCTGATGTGCTAGTTTTTTTAAATCTTTCGCTGTTGATTGAAGTACAATATCACGATATATAATTTTCTCCTGCATTTATTTGTAGCCCATGCATGTAAATTTATCATACTTGAAGGCAAATTGGGGGAAAAGCTATACATAATGTTCCAATAACGCACATTCTTTCCCTTTTTGTACTAACTTGAGACCTTAATTTCGCATCACTTGTTTTAATTTTGTTCACCTCTTAAGAAAGGTGTGTTGCTTGTTTTGAACTTCAATGGCAACATTATGAAGCTGAATTGACTAAAAAGCATGGAGTTGTTGGTAGTAAATGTAGAATTAGGTAGTTATATCAGTTAAGGATGCTAATGCACATGGATGATAATGGGTCATATATAGATCAGTCTACGTACTGCCGTCATTTAATCCAATATATACAATAGCTGACTTTGCGTCCATTAAACCACTGTTAGCAAATAATAAGTCATATAGATTAACGAAACAGACTTTTGCTTGGTAGGCTATACTTTGTCTATATAACTATCAATTATGTAAATTTGTATGGCCTCCTTGACACTGATACGATATCATTCTGTGCTAAATATTTTCTTTGAAAGTCAGAGGAAAACGGGAGTTTCAAACTTGTGTCGCGAAACTGCTATGGGCATGTCCATTATAGTATGTAACCGCAATCTCTCTCTCTCTCTCTCTCTCTCTCTCTCTCTCTCTCTCTCTCTCTCTCTCTCTCTCTCTCTCTCTCTCTGCTTGACTAAATGTGTGTGTGTGTGTGGTAGTAGTATTGTGTGTGTGTGTGTGTGTGTGTGTGTGTGTGTGGCCGGGGAGAGAGGTTTATAAAATGCTGCTGAATTTGCAGAAAGTGTATATAAGCACAATCCTTTCTTTGTAAACTGTCGAGAAAAATAAATAAATAAATAAAAACTTTTCCGGTAGCCCAGGACAAGTTGGTCATGTTGCTGTCGCTTAACCAGAAGCAGACCGAGAGCATACAGTAAGAATCAAAATGTTTTTTTATCTGTACCCATCTCCACTACTCTAACGGCGGTTACATATATGTTTACATATGTATACATGTAGGAAGACATAATCTATATGTTTACTCATTACCTCATCACTACCCTACAACCAATTAGAAATCCCTGTTTGGTCTAGTCAGATCAGTGATATCATCAGTTTTTGTCTTTTAGGCCTTTGATTATTAAAGATAATGAAGGTGAATAAAGATCCTTTTTGATTCACACATTTACGTCTTACATGTAAACATCTATTTTAAATGGTGTGTTGTTGTGTATTTCTAAAACTTGTACAAAATTAAAATTCTGATTTTCTATGATAGTAGATTGTAAAATTTGAAGGCAAGATGAAGGACAAAACCTGAATAAATCAGTTGTTTTGAAGGCACGATGAACAATAAAAACTGAATAGACCAATTGTTTTGAAGGCAAGATGAATGATACAACCCGAATAAACCAAATGTTTTAATTTGCCGACATCAAGGGTGTAAACTGGTATAGTCCGAATGTGTGTTTTATATTTTTTTTAAGTCATGAAGTCCATTTTTGGTATGATGGAGCTAAATTCCATAAAAAGCGAGCGTAAAAATGGTTCATTTAAACGCTTTACTTCAGAAAACAAGAGAAAGAAAAGACGTTATACGCAGGTATGTAAAAAAGTGTTGGAAACAAAGCAACAGCGGAAGAGCTGAAGAACGACTAATAGGCAACAATAATCAATTTCACAATGAAAAACTCAAGGAGTGAGAACGT
>JAECUM010043908.1:0-18343 GCA_016617855.1 Megalonaias nervosa
AAGATATCCTTGCAGAAATATTTACCTGTTTCATACTGGCATGTTGAAATTATGGCCAATTAACTTATAAAGTTTATTTTAAAGTGCTATTTTTTGCCTAGTCATAATGTGATTTGCAAATAAGATTAATGATGAAGCCGTATATATTAGAAATAGTATATTTCGCCAACTTTTAAATTCTCTGGCTATTTGTTTGCTGAGATATACATTATCTAAAAACACTTTTTGCTGTATATGTTACTTCTCTTTGGTCGCACGAGAAAATATACTTACGCATATGGAAGCATGAACGCATAAATATATGAAATCTACATTATCTATCCGATTGTAGGTATTATTCAAAGGTAGATAAAGCTCGTCCATTTCGTAAAAGGGAAGAAGTGAAAAGAAGGATAAGAGAAGCTTACTCACACATTATGAACGGTGTAAGTAATGAATTTTTTATTACTAATCACATCAACATTACTTTCATTTTCATTATTTATACTTTTGAAGAGAACAGACGATATAAAACTGAACGATGGATTATCATTTTAAAAATACAGATCTATTTTGTTTCACGTTAACAGTATGAATCTGTCGAGTCTGCTGCATGCATCTCGCCCAATTGCAATTTTTTGGGAAATCAGTTTACTGCACCTTTTGAAGATATAATTCTGTAACAACTTCCCTAATCATGCTTATATGTAGCCCGCGCTCTGCTGTAAACATATCACACTGCTTGATAGGATATTTTTGGTCACAAAAAGGTAGCTATAAAAATAGTGTTTGTACACTGATATACTGATCACCTGAATGAAATTGCCAATATATTGATATTTATGCTGCCTCGTTTAGGGATATGTTTTCTTTTTTGATGAAATTGAACACGCCGTTTAATAAGGAGGTAGGTAAGGAGCTTGCCTTCGTCATCCTTTGTAATTGTAAAGTAAGTCACATACTTTTTAATAATAGTCATAAAGTAGGTTATTCCGGGAGAAGAACTTAAGGAAAACATAATTTTGTGTATTTTGATGTCGATATCCTAACAAATAGAGACTAACATAATTTATTTGCATTTTGCCACAGGTGAACCTCCGCTACAAAACGATCAAAGACCCAAGTATATCAATCAGTGTCATTCCTACTGATTTTATATTTTTCCTGGTAAGAAATTTCTGAACTCAGGATTCCTGTTCGCAGTTAATTGCTTTTGCTAGATACCAGCTTTTGACTGTGAAAACATGCTTCAAAGTAAGACGTTAATTGCAACAATTGTAACATTTTGGTCTGCAGTGTACGTGGAGTGATGTGGTGCCTATATGTTCAGATTTATGTCGGCTAAAGAACTGTAATATTAGGAATCCTTCAAATAACCCCAAAGCTTGTATAAACAATACAACAATCTCTTTCTTCTGCAACTTTGATGCTATGGGTGACTCATAAATACATGCAAACGATTCACTGCAATTGATAATTCTCAAATGTTTCCCACATATCTGCGTTAACATCGTGGTTTGATATCCATTTTGGATGTAGACAAGGGTATCCACTGTCCACTTTTTCCACTTTTACTGTGTGCTGAGATATTAGCAATAATGATCGAAAATATTATATCAGTTTTAAATGCACGCAGTAAGCGCGAGGTTCTTTCTATTTCTCACTAGGCTTCTGGCACCCCAGTATTTATAAAAGACTCCGAAAAATCATTCCGTACTAGAGTCCTTGCATCGAAGCTATATACTGCACGTTAATCAAGATAAAACAAAAGTTGTTTAGGTTGTGAGTGTAAAACACAGCAGACAGAAGCTCTATAAAGCTTAAATCTAATGTCAGTTGGGATCAAAGACCCATTACGGTTTTGTCTTTCTTTTTTGTACTTATCTAAACCAGATATCAAACATGATATATAAAACAAATTCATGTTAAAAATGTTTCACTAAATATCCAAAAGAAATTCTTTCCCTCATAATAAAACATTAAAACGTTCGCATTGTCAAAATTAAACAAGCATATGATCACAGTGCATATTGAAAAATGCTCTGTAGGTATTCACAATAAGTTTAAAATTGTGTTTCGTTTAATTAATAAGTATATTAAAACATTAAATACATCCAGTCTGGTTCTTAGAATCATGATATAGATATATAAAAATTGAACAACTTGATGGGAATGCTGAAAAATATTGATGGGCTTCTAGGTTGATATACGCTATTTTTCAGCATCCGCATCAAATTGAACTAAACTAGTTGAAACTCCACAAAAAATCAACGTTTCATTCCTGTAGAAATAGTAATGTAAAATTTTGCAACCTCATCGACTTTTTTGGGGATTTTATGTTTGTCTTGTCTCTGTTTTGTGTTTGCCTTTGAAAATGACTCATTTAGAGTTGTTACGACCATGTAGTTTAATTACTTGTGTGTTAAAATTCGAATTCTGTTTTATTTCATTATTATAATGTTTATTGTGATGATGATTATGTTCACATGGTCTGACATTTTGAAAGAAATCGTCATGTTTATTTAGAACGTAAATATGACTCGCGTGAGCACGATTTTGCATGTCATGGTTTGCCGATTTAAGTAAACAAGCTACGTACATGATTGGTTGTGACCAAGGTCATTTCTAATTATACTTGTTGACATTCTGTACTGCGATGGTAAGATTTCGAAATCACCACGCGTTCTTCGTGCGTGTACATGAAATGACGTTTTCGTTCAGTTTAAATTCTCGGGTATCTGTGAAATAGTCAGAGTCATATTTTAACACCTTGTAGAGTCGTCCATATACCTTGAGAAGAAGGTATTCTTTTTTTTTGGTGCAGGAAAGAGTTGTTCATTTGTACGTCTGTAAAGTGAGATGTATATTGTTATAGATGTCACCAAGAGTTCATCAATTTTTTAAACAATAATTGTTTTCCCTAGAGAACTACACAAGGGGCTTTGGAGAAAGACATTTAGTGAAGTTGATTCTAAGTTGGAACAGAACAGTACAAATTGTGATTCAAAGTGAAAATTCTGGATATTTGTGTAAAAACTTCGTCTGACGTCATCATCCACCATCTTGGAACGGAATTGAGATTCAGACTAGCTTCAATTAGAACTGTTCATTGATAGGACATATGTTTTTCACAATTCTAGGACAAATGTTTCGATTTTCTTAGCAAATCGTAAGTCCTATTTCAAATTTTCACCTTTTCACCATGTTTTCTATGGAAATACATTATTTTTGTGAAAACTTACAAAGCTTGTTGTCTTCGCTCTTTTCTTTATGTTACTTTAAACGAGCCGATACGTAACATAGAGAAAATTGCATGCTCGTCCTGGATATATGAAATTGGCTGATATATGAATTTGGCTGATATATGAATTTGCCTAAAAAGTGAAATTTAAATTCCCCTAGTTTTAAATCCCAAGTTCTATTTCATCTTTTACTTTAAGTCTTAGTGAAAACAACAGGCTTTCTTTCACAATGTCAAAAGTGGAGAGTTTTCTTTCTAATCCAACTCAGGATCAGTTGGATAGTCTGAAAAAGGATGAGTTGCTTGAACTTGCCAGAAAGTACGAACTTTCTGAAGCAAAAGCTTCCTTGACAAAACAAGAAATTAAAATTATTTGAATTCACTATTTGGTAGGAAAGAGTATTTTTGACAAAAGTGCTTTACATCATTCAGTAAGACTCTGACAGATTCTGATATTATGATAATGGAACTATAAATGAAATACAAGATGGAAGTAGAGTTGAGGAAGCTCGAGTTTCAGAGAGAAAAAGAGAAAGAACAAATGAAATTACAATTTGAAAAGGAGGTGAAAGATAGACAGGAAAGAGAGAAAGAAAGACAAATGCAATTACAAGAAAGAGAAAAAGAAAGACAAATGGAATTACAAAAAGAACAAATGCATTTACAGAAAGATAAAGAATAGAAACAAATGGAGTTACAGAAAGAACAAATACAGTTACAAAAGGAACAAATGCATTTACAGAAAGATAAAGAAGAAAAACAAATGGAGTTACAAAAAGAACAAATGCAATTAAAAGAGAGAGAGAGAGAGAGAGAGAGAGAGAGAGAGAGAGAGAGAGAGAGAGAGAGAGAGAGAGAATTTATTTATTCCGTACATAAATTAAAAAATAAGTAATAATTGCATCACATAGGAAATATCAAGTTAGTTCCCCCTTTTAGTGAAAAGGAAGTAGACAAATATTTTATTCTTTTTGAAAAAGTTGCTGAGAATTCGAAATGGCCAAGAGAGTATTGGACTCAATTATTGCAGAGTGTACTTTGTGGCAAGGCCAGAGATATCTATATATCTCTGTCAGTATAGCAAAGTTTTGATTATGATTTAGTTAAGGAATCCATCTTGAAGGGTTATGCGTTAGTCCCTGAGGCTTATCGGCAAAAGTTCAGAAAGTATAGGAAAGATGTTACACAAACTTATGTTGAATTTGCTGGAGAAAAAGAACAATTATTCAAGAGATGGTGCTTAGCCAAGAAAATCGAACATGATTTTGAAAGTCTTGAACAATTAATATTACTTGAAGAGTACAATAACTGTGTCCATAGTGACATTAAGAATGATCTTGAAGAACATAACATTGAAACCTTGGAAAATGCTGCTATTGCTGCCGATGAGTATTCCTTAACTCATAAAGTTCCTGCGGTAAGCAAATCTTTCACTCAGCAATCTACTGATAGAAAGGTGTTTCAACCAAATGCGACTCCTCCTAAAACTCAATCTGGCACAACTTCTAAAAATCAAGCTTGTGACAGACTTGATTCAAAATCCTTGTCTATTCCTACGTGTACCTATTGCAAGAAAAAAGGACACGTCATTTCTGATTGCTTCAAATTGAATAATAGGCATCAGAATCAAGATAGACCTATCCCAAATGCTCTTATTTCTATGAGGTCAAGGTCACGGTCATGTATTGAAAACAATACATTTGTTGGGTTTGAAAAACTCCAGTCTGATTTTATTGTGGAGCATTTTGAACCATTCGTGTAGAAGGGTTCTATATCACTCTTGGGTGATTTGGCCAATCCTATCCCTATTAAAATTGTAAAGGATACAGGAGCTTCTCAGAGTCTTTTAGTGTCAGGTATTTTGCCTTTTTCTGAGAAGTCCTGTTCTAATGAGAGTGTCCTCATTCAGGGAGTAGAGTGCGGCTTTGTTAATGTTCCTGTCCATTCTGTAAATTTGTCATCAGACTTAGTTTCAGGACCTGTGACAGTCGGCATGGTATCCACTTTACCCGTTAAGGGCATTCATATGTTGCTAGGCAATGACTTGGCTGGAGACAAGGTTGTGGTTAATCCACTTGCAACTGACAAGCTTTCTTTGGATCAGAAAGTTGATACTGTTGAAAAGAAATTCCTGATTTTTATCTAGCTTGTGCAGTTACCAGAGCTATAGCAAAGAAAGCTCTTGAGAATGATTTTGATAAGGAATGTGTTCCTTTAGCTGACACATGTATTGGTCATACTTTTGATGAGGTCACTTTCATTTCTAATTTGGATCAATCAAAAGGTATTGATCATGGTGATCCTCTTTTTAATACTCATTCTCTTTTTTTCTGATCAGGATGACAAACGACAATCACTTGTCGTCGAACAGGAAAAACATCCTGAGATCTTCTGTTTGTTTCAGAGGGCCATTAGTGAAACTGAAGCTACTGAAGTACCTGTCTGTTACTTCATTAAAAATGGAGTTCTTATGAGGAAATGGAGACCTCCCGAGGTACCTGCTAGTGATGAATGGTCAGTAAAATGTCAGATTGTGGTTCCGAAACCTTACAGACAGGAAATACTTAGTTTGACCCATGAAACTCCTCTGGCTGGTCAATTAGGGATAAATAAAACTTAACACAAGATCTTGACTCATTTTTATTGGCCAAAAATTAAAAGTGATGTGTGCAAATTTTGTAGATCTTGTCTTACTTGTCAAATTGTAGGAAAACCAAATCAAAAGATACCTAAGGCTCATCCGCAACCTGCATTTGACGAACCATTCATTAGAATTATGGTAGATTGTGTTGGTCCCTTACCAAAGACCAAGTCAGGCAACCAATATTTGTTGACCATAAAGAGTGCGTCAACAAGTTTCCCAGAGGCAATTCCTTTGAGGAATTTTACTCAATTTGTCCTTCTCAAATTTGTTCAATCTGGTCAAAGGTCAAATTTCAAGTCTGGCATGTTCCAGTTTGTTATGCTTGAAGTTGGCATTCAGCAGTTCAAATCAAAAGTGAAACTATGGTTTCACCAAACTTTATTTGAGAGCATTTTTGAGTTTTGTAGTGGAGTCCATTCTCTCTTGCTCATTCTTCAGATTTTTCATCAAAGAAGATGTTATGGCCCTTACAAAGTAAATAAGAAAATGAATGAATTAAATTATAATAATAGTACTCTAGTCTAATAAATTAATGGAGTACTACTGTGTTGAAAGAGATAGCTAGGTAAATCGTGCAATTAATTTAGTTTTACCTGTCCCACCAACTGAGGATTTGAGTGAAGGAATTCAGTCGGATTCTACTAATCTTGGAACAACAAATCTTCGGAAATCGAAAGTTATGGAAAATCTAGACCAGAAACGTTTTCATTTCCAACAACAAGAAAAAACTCAACTTAAACAGTTATTTTCTGAATATGAGCACTTGTTTCCAGACGTACCTACAAGGACAAATAAAATTTTTCACGACGTTGAAATAGTAGATTCAAAACCCATGAAATAACGCCCATACAGGATGAACCCTCTCAAATAGGAATACTTGAAAAAGGATCTTCAGTATTTATTGGAAAATGATTTTATAGAGCCCAGTAAGAGTGGTTGGAGTTCACCGTGTATTCTTGTTCCGAAACCGGATAAATAAATATATATATATATATATATATATATATATATATATATATATATATATATATATATATATATATATATATATATATATATATATAATATATATATATATATATATAGTGATTGATAGATACAGACAAAAATACAAATGAGACAGTGAGAGAGACAGAGGAAGAGAGTTTGGGAGAGAGGTTGGGTGCTTAGCAATTCAGTATATTTTCCCTTCAATAGGCACAACTTCATCAGTTTTGTTGTATTGATATGTAATTTCTGAACAGGATATATTGAATGCATACCTCATTTCTGGCATGTATATATTTGTACTGATCATTATGGTTAAAACTATCTGTTATAAGTCAGCCTATGTTTTCTGCAGCCGACAACTACCCTTGTAATGGGAACGAGAATTCGAAAAACTAATGCGCACCTTTGTTTCTTGCACCTGTATCGATAGCCTCGTACCCATTTTGATGCAAATTTTACAAATGAGTCGAACAAGTTATACTACATAGTTTCCGATTGTTTGCACATTTGCTTTTATAGGGAAATTATTGTTTGCATTTAATGGATCATTTCCATTTTTTCTTCTTTTTATAAAGCACGAATCCATGTTTCCACACAACCGTTCAAAGGTGACGATTGAAAACGGAAAAAAATATATAGAGGCAAAGGGATATCTAGGTGATCTCATTGAATGGGACAAAAATACCGGCGCGAATCATCTACCAGATTTCGATCATGCAATGTTATTTACGACGTAAGCATATGTAATGTTGCAGATTCCATGGGAGCGTGTGGAATATGTTTTAGAAGAGTGCATATATAGCAAGCATATATAGCAAGCAAATTTAAAGTTTTACTATTTTCTCATACAAGTTTAATACTTTAGAAGCTCATAAAACTGCTAATTTCCTTGTAAAAGATACAGCTTGGTCTTACCAATTACATGTGTGCAAAATTCGTAAGGGCATGTGATAATTTCACACATGCTTCGTATGTCGTATTATAAGTAACAAACTGTCCTGGTATCTTGAAGGTTAAAACATTTTCTTCGCATTTAGGACGTTCTATCTCACCTTACTAAGAATCATCTGATTTGTTTTACTAAATTGCTTTTGGTCTTAGGATTGACTGGTTAAATCAGGAATATTACAAAAAGGTGATTTATAGTTTAGCGAGTCTCGGATGCTCTTAACATTTACCAAATCATAGAATTAACTTTTATTGTACTTTCAATGATAGAGCTAAGAAGTGTTTCGTTCATTTATCTAATTTATTTGACTAAACCAACCACACCAATAAACATCAAGGAAATTATTCCAGAATATTTATTGTTCATTATGATCATGGGTGGAATGACACAAAGTCTATGAAGTGTCTTTAATGTTTAGGCAACATGTTACAAACCTTGAAACATATATAAGATATGTTTCTATATGTTGATTGGAATGATTAAAGTGTTAAATGATTTAAGTGTGTATTCGATCCACTCCTCGTCTTCCGATATTAGTCGTAATTGGAAGAACAATGACCCCAAAAAATTAAGAAAAAGATACATACAAGGATTCAACGCTAACAGTACTGAAACTTGGAACTAATGAATGATCAAAATAAGATATAGCCACGCAAACTATTTTGAATGATATCGTCTTAAAATCAAGGATTTTCTAATGAAACCTGTATCACTTTGTTACGCCTATATGTTCTTTTAATAATGGAAATTGGACGAAACTGTATGAGACCATTCACGCATTGAATCCGTACCTATTATGTTGTGCAAAATTTTCCAGGTTTCAAAATACTTCTATAGTAGACGCACTTGTAGTGAAACAAAGACCAGTATGTGTCAACAAGTAGCGAACGACACGTTGGCCAGGACAAGTTTATCTAGTCAGCAATGGGAATGTCAAATAATGTGAAATCGACTAACAGCTATGATATATACATGGAACTAGGGATTCGTCAGTTTCACTCATGACCACACGTTTGCAGCACAAAAACTTTCGATTGTTGTTGTTGTTGTTGTTGTTGTTGTTATCATTATTATTATTATTATTATTATTATTATTATTATTATTATTATTATTATCATCAGTGTTGTTGTTGTCTTTAATTTCATTACGAATTGTTATCTTTCGCAATAATTTAATTCGAGATATGTGTATATAATATTCATTTTTCAGTGTTAATCAATCATTAAGAGAAGCATGTCAGCACCATACCTACTTAGTAATTGTTCTGTCCATTAGCGATATAACCACATTTGCCCCAGGACACATCGTCTCACATTTTGTCCTCAATATGTATATCTCCTCTTTTGCGACGGTACCACACAGAACGGGAATGCTAATTTTCTTCTGCGATAAATTAAAACTATTTTTTGTTTTTCACAATTGCCGTCTGGTATATATGTTTAGGTCCACTCATAACAGATAAAATGTAACCTACCATTAAATGATAAGTTCACTATATTGTCCAAAGTAGAATTTCTTTTAGCTGCCCATACACTGCTGTGGTTTTAAACAGAAGAAGAGATAAATCAGAAGATATTGATAGGACGAAATGATGTGTTACGAATATATTTCATCCCAAAACTCTTCTAATCACAGGTGCTTGTGAAATCCCAAATCGTGTTCATTCATATCGTTTCACGTTGATAATTTAAAGGGACCAGTGGGCCAGTCTTTGTCTCTTATTCGGCATAAGCTTTGTGTAACCTTTCCTTGTACTTGATCTTCTACTTGATGCAAAACTGATTTCGCTGTTTTCATTAGTTGTGTACCTCCTCGGTATTGCTTTTTGGGGGTTATTGCTCTTGCTCAGTTATTTTGGATTCTTGTTATTGTAAAAGCCACAAAACATTTATCAGAAATCGTTCATTTTGGAACAGATATCGAGGGTATCATTATATGAGCTACGCGTTATCTCATTTGTATAATGCCTAAGGAACAAAATATGCAAACACCAACTTTGAGAGACAGATGTTTATTGTGTTAGGAAGGTATCCTGCAGTCACGTTGAACACACTGTAGTTGCAATCATCCACTATATTAGTATTTTATTTAGTGATGTGACTCTCCAGTAAACATTCGACGATCAGTCCTGTAAGATGGCATAAGTGTACTTTGCGACTGATATCAAGAGTTTCCGAAAGCTTTGACGCATAGACAACATTTCGTAAACACGAAGCCAAACCAACTTTAGTTCACATGTACACATAACACAATTACGTTCCATATATACTACAAGCAATTTACTTTCAGTACTTCACTTGCGTTGTTTTAAAATCTAAATAAATCATGTTAAGCAAACAGATTAATGATATTTGTTCAAATAAAACTATCAAAATATAACAATATCAGGGTTAATCATAACGTGTAGAAGCTAAGTAATGATTTATTAATATCAATACTGAGAATGTTAAATAATTTGCGTGGCGAATTATAGCTGCATTAAATCCATAAAACTGCATTCTGAAAATGTAAAATCCGATACAGATTATGCTGACAATATACAATTTGAAGATATTAAATTTCCAGTTTCATTACATGATATCAATAAACATAAATACAAAATAAAAAACATTCATACATTACATTTTATATGAGGATTGCGTTCCTCCGAATAGAAAATATAAAATGACAAAAATAGCAAGGATATTAATCAATTATCAAAGTTTAATGGAGATAAAATATGTGTTAATCAACTCTATCCAAGGAGTATTACCTAATAAAATCAGGGTTGAAATGCATACTAGTAGAATGTGTTTACATAATTATGTTGACTAGATTATACTTTATTGTGACGAAATGGAAATGAAGGGCCAACAAAGTATATTTCCCCAAAGAAAACAAAAATAGTTTCAAATTTC
This sequence comes from Megalonaias nervosa, assembly GCA_016617855.1. NCBI lineage: Eukaryota > Metazoa > Mollusca > Bivalvia > Unionida > Unionidae > Megalonaias > Megalonaias nervosa. Next base: position 10,702 of record JAECUM010043908.1, read on the forward strand.
AAATATATAAGATCAGATTAAAGTTCCGTTTAAAATGTAAGCTGCTCTTGAAACATTAAAGAGAAGGGCACACTTATAAAACGGAGAAAATACTGACCAAGTTGCAGATCAACTTCCAACAAGATTTTCATGTTATTATTAGATGTGATGGAAAAGGCATGCGTCAGGATTTATGTGGTAGTTAAAACGCAATAGAAAACTTTATTAATAAATTACATGTTGAAAATGACATTTGGAAAGTTATAAAAGAGAACTCCAGGAAAGATCAAAATGTCAGATGTAGACAAAAATATATTGAAACTTGAGAAAAATTGCCACACTTGTAGCAAGACAAATACAATGCAATATGCTTTGTGATCATTGTCATATTGCTATTATTTGTAGGGTAACGGCGTGAGGTGCATGTAATATACAACATTAAATATATCGATTAAATAACATTTCATTATATGAGAAGCCGAAAAAAGCAAATGATAATGGCATCTGTTGAAAAATTAATAACGTCGTCACATGGCATGCACGCCCGGTAATATGGACATATAGATGCAATTACGTATTGACTAAACTATCGTATAATCTCTTTAAAGAAAATTTCATGATAACCAGTGATTTTACTGATTATGAAAACAATGAATACAAATAAAAGGGATCCATTTAATTCATTATTTAATCAATGTGGAATATCAGACAAAACTTATGCCTATGCACAAATCGTAAGGTGGAACTATGTAATATAAAGAACTTGGGTGAATATTATGGTCTATTTTTAAAAGGAGATGTCTTGTTGTTAGCAAATGTTTTGAAAAGTTTAGAAATATGACACTTAAAAGGTATTGTTTAGAGCTAGTTAAACATTTATCATCACCTAGAATGTGTCAGGATTCTGACGAACCTAACAAAGCTGAGTTAACTTTATTAACATATGTTTGAATCGTACCTGCTTATCGAACCAAAATGAGTCATTTTCAATCGTATCATCACGATATGCTAAAGCTAATAAACGATTGTGTTATGATCATGACATAAAGAAACTAATTCATGGTGATATATTTTAATATTAATCACCATTATGATTCTGAAGGATGCAAGCTTTGCCTATTTCTAGCTTTAAATACAATATAATGCCTGATTAATTCCAGATTTAAACGATTCTATATTAGAGATTGACCTAGATAACCTGGATAATATAGATAAATAATATAATATAAGTAAAATAATGGTTACGCTTTTGTACATAAAACGTTAGCGGCTAGAATGAAATGGATAAGTAACTATCAAACTAAATTTAGCACAATATCGAAACAGTAAATTTACTGAGAGTGATAAATTATACCTAATGTACATGAACGAAAACAATATGCTTTTATAATACCACACTCTACAATTATATTTAAATCTTGGAGTGAAAACAGCAAAGGTACATAGGGTTACGACTCTAAGGTCTTAAACGTAGTAATAGAAAAGAGCGAAAACCAGGAAGTTTTCAAAACTTCAGCAAATAATCTTTTTCTCGATATCTAAAAGTGAAACATTTAAAAAGGACTTTAAATTATTGTGAATTTAATCCCACATAGTTGTAAAAGTTCTATCAGAAGCCCAAAGGTTTAATGTTCAAGAGGTATTCCAACAAAATCCCCTGTTGATAGTGTCTATATGACTGTAGCCTCTGAGGTGCTGATCTGTCAATTGCCTGAAACAAGGAGTTGTGTTAACAGTCTTGTGATGTATCGAAATACTATAATCCAAATGTTCATGACTGAGTTCACCATAATTCCAAACTGATGGTTTAGTCTAAGAGGTATTGATGAGCACCTTGTAATTCCAGTTAATAATTTAAATAAGTAAATATACCCAAACTAAAACCTGAGCACAACATTAAGACTTATTCTGCTTGTAGCATTACAAGGTAATCAATTTAAATAGATGTGTGCATATATTTGATTCAATACTAATCTTAGGACTTAATATAAACATGAATTTGAAAAACGATTGTTCAGGCTAATGAATAACAACGACGGAAAGTCGAGGAAAAAAATTCGCGTAGATTTGGATGGTTCAAAATTAAATTTTTAAACGAAGCTGATTATTAAAATCTCCTGAATTCAGAACGATAAAAATATTTGATGGGCATCTTACAACTATTAATCGCGTTCAATCCAGATTAATCAAAATCATTCTGGCTAATTCATATTTGGATGTGCCTATAACACTCATGCACTACATTTTATAAAATAAAGTTAAAGTAATATAATTGATGTTGTACTTATAATAAAAACGCCAATTGATATATAGTGTCTCAATTATGTGGGGAATCTCAATTAATTAATTCTCTTTTATTTCCCTTCTAAATTATATTTTTTTCGTCCTTATAAATAGCTGAAATTATATTTTTTTCTTCCTTATAAATAGCTGAACTACATTATTTCTATCCGACAGTGTAATAATATATAAAAATGATTTAAAATTTTTCCCCATATAAGAATGTAAAGAAACGAATATTTTGAAATACAAAGCTTTACAAACACAATATGAATTTTCAATAATTCAAACTATAAATGTTTGTATATATAGTTATTCAAAATTTATCCAAACATTCAAATATATAGTTTATTTATAATTCAGATTTTCCATAGAGTTGTTAGTATATAGATTTTGAACATTTACCATGGAAGTGTTCCATATTAATTGAATAAAAAATTTCCATTTAAATATTCAAACAGAGACAATGCAATTTTCAGCATATATTCACCGTTAAGATTTCCCATTCGGATTGATCATCAATGTTCTCGCATAAAGCGACCACATAATGAGTCCATATAAATTGTAGTAGTTAGAAATATGGAAGTATATCATTATGAGCTCATTTTCTTTGAGAATTCGCAAATTAAGGGTAAATGTCCGTGAGAAATGAGCATAACGGTGTTTTGCCCATAGCAGTGTCTGAACCTATGACGGTAAAACTGAAAGCCAGAGAGAGAGAGAGAGAGAGAGAGAGAGAGAGACAGACAGACAGACAGACAGACAGACAGAGACAGAGAGACAGACAGAGAGACAGACAGACAGAGAGAGAGAGAATAAACAATCTTTGAAGCATAAGAATTTATTAATACCTGGCTATAAATGCCAGGTTCTGGTTTTGTTGTAAGAATACATATAAGGATTATTATTACTTTTAGGCACGATTTGTATAAAGGCTCCATTAGTAACCATGGTGTTCGCGGTAAGTAGACACACGCATACTCTCTCTGTCTCTGTCTTTGTCTCTCTCTCTCTCTCTCTCTCTCTCTCTCTCTCTCTCTCACACACACACACACACACACATAAACACACATACACGCAGAAACAAACAAAAAAGCAATGAAACAGATATTTTGTTATACAAATTCCAAATACGTTTCACGAATACTAGTGACAGCTTTATTTCTGTTTGGTGACAATATCCATTACAAACAATTATTTGGCAATATGAGTAAATCTCTGGACGTAAGCGTGATTTCTTTTTCAACCAAACAGGCCCCTACTGATTTTGTGGAATATGTTCTCGGAGTATTTGCTTTTTTGCCGCAAAAACTGTTCTTTTTTAAGAGGAGTAATGGCTGCGGAGTGGTTAACGTCATTGACTCGCTACCAAACTGGTACATGTTCGAATCCTAACTCGGATCATTCTTCTTTGAGTGTCGTTAGGGAAGGCAGTTCACCCCTATTGTCTGTGCACTTAATGACCTACTCGTATTGCTGTGCCGTGAAATACCAATTCAACGTCATCTATCAAGATGTATGTGATGTCTTATCTCTATAATTTTGCACAAAGATTAAAAATACCCTCTTAAGATATAAGCCTATACATTCACCAGGAAATCTGACTTCAGAAATCGCATTGTATGACTCACAAAGAGGTCTTCTAAGACAGGTTTCAATTTTGTCATATGATTTAATTGGCTAATTCTATCTGAACCCCAGGTGACAATGAATATGAGATAGAAAAACCTTATTACTTATTTAAACTTTAATAATGGGATAGTTGACCAACGACACTACCGTTTTGACATGCAGCAAACTACTCTTGAGCCGCTCACAAATATAATAAAAAATTTGAAAATATAACAAATGAATATCCAAAAGGTCGCATTTAACAATGGTCAATATTATTAACAAACGCATTTATAAAGAGAAGGCCAGACTAATCTCTTTTGTGAAAATCATTGAAATTCTAGCGTTTTCACCAATATGTCACCGTGTCGGAAAACTATTAACGTGCAATACAAAAGTACCTTCTTATTCCAATTAACTACAGACACTGATGCTATGATAAGACCACAAATGAAACGTTAACATCTGAAAAAAATGTAACCATTTTACGAACTTCAACTTCTCGAAAAATAATAAACCCAAACATTCTATTTACTACTGAGTTATTTTTGCGAATTGTCTTCCAGTGTGTGTGTGTGTGTGTGTGTGTGTGTGTGTGTGTGTGTGAACAAATTGAGTTTGTTCAGCTGTGAGGGTTTATTTCCGGTATTGTCGGTGCAGTTTTATTGTATATTATTACTCCCGTGAAAACTGACATTTTGTTAAATGACAACACGTCACGTGAACCGAAATATCTCCACATATCACATGATCATGACGTCTGTGATAGAATTATACTAAATAAAAATGTCATTTTCTTACCGTCATGCATCTACAGCATTATAAAAATTTGACAAAGGTAATTCAACTGAGACGTATACAAATTAATAGGCACTCATATGACCATCTGAAACGGGTATTTATTAATATGTAGCCTATATCTACAAACAAAACTGAATTTGTTTATGTATGCATGGAACCACTTGATCTAGGTCGTATACACTGGTCTATCATACATACGGGCTTTCTTTGGGGTAGATCTGTAGAACGATAGATAGATAGATAGACAGACGAATGGATAGATGCACATATAGATAGGGACAAATAATTATGCCATTTGTTAAAGATAATCAATATTTGGAGATTCATCTAATACAAGACCAACCTTATTGGCATAAAATATATTTATGCAGTCTGATGAGGAGGTTTCGTTGTGTAGGGTCCGGTTTCAATAGGTATCACCGTGTATGCTTATATATATATATATATATATATATATATATATATATATATATATATATATATATATATATATATATATATATATACTGCTATATATATATATATATATACACACACAGACCCTATACTCTCCACTCCTGTTACTGGCGCATGTTTTAGGCACTATTCACGTTCTTTTTTTTATTAAACAAGTCTGAATGTTTCAGGCTGTGACTCCCTAAAACACTCTTTATATGGAGAATATATTCTACATCAGACGGCTCTGTTTTTATTAAATAGCAATATGACAATCGCAGTTCTCTTAAAGTGGATATGGAAGGTTGTCTTCGTCTCATTTTCCCTTCTCAGAAATATCTTTTATCTCTGTGTAATTGAGCAAAATTGTATCAGCAGGTTTCATGGAAGTGTAGAAAAGAGTAGTTATTTGCTAGCGGTTATAAACCTACGAATGTTCAAAGACATGAAGCTTTAGCTTTATACATTGTATGACAATATATCCACAGAAATAGTCTACACGCGTTAGTGTCGTTACAGTTTTTATTTTGACTTTGAATACTCAGTGTTTATTTGCAATGATACTTGCCTAATTTATCAGGCTATTCTCTAGCTCTATCTCCTTTTTGTTCCTAATGTTGTCTTTTCATGCAACATTTATTTCAGAGACTCATATTTATAGTTTGGTGCGATCCATGTCTCTATTTATCACGGGGGGGGGGGGGATTGTTTAATCTATGTTATGGAATCATATCGCGAAAATACGTCTGCTTACAGGTTTGCAAATAAATACCTTAGCAGTTTCCTTATGAGTTCTTGTAAGGATTGGGAGGAATACTGCAACGGTCATCACCGATTAGTTCAGACGCTAACCCTGCTGGCTGCTGATTGGTTGACTTTGTATGACATATTGAATGTGCAAAAAATTGTGTATTCACCGTTTTGTAGCACTTCTATATGGAATGATTTCAAATTTCTTTGCCGCGGTCGACAACTTGTACGATGCAAAGATTCTAGCCATATACTTAAGCTTCTCAGCTTTGAAGGAAGTAAATGTCTTTACCGGAAACGTTACTTGTTCTAATTCAGTTATGTGGCAAGAAGACAATCTAATGAAAGTGACATACAGTTTTGATAGTTGTTCTATTCAAATGTAAAATACACTCTTTAGCAGCATATAGGAGTATGGTGATAAACGTTTGAGCTTACTCAAACAAACTTGCTTAGTTGTATTGTGTCATCTAATCTAGGCTCATATTTACGTTCTCTCTGGAAAACAAAGCTCGCTGTTGGCATATGTGTAGGGTCTATATTTATACTAATATACGTCTCTAAGTCAACGTAATGGTAATGGCATTGGGTTTGCATTTTATGCATTTATTGGATTTGCTTGCACAATGTATGGAGTAAAATGAATGGAGAATTACGTTCCTCTGAATGAGTATAAAAACCATATATGTTGAGCATGGAGACGTATATGTATGTAACACATATATTGTACACTTCTAGCTGAGAGAAGCTTACAAGTTGTCAACGGAAGCCTTTAAGAATGTGATCATTAGATGAATAATTCTTTATTTTCCCTTCCAGGAATGACCATTCCCAGTGGAGTATGTAAGCTGGGTAGCAGAACTTCGGTTATCCAGTCATATGAGTTTGTTTCAACGGTACAAACAGCAACGCACGAACTTGGACACAAGTAAGTGAACACGTGGAATGCTATTTGTTTCCCACATTTACATGTAATCCCTTAGCACTCCAGGTGTCCGGCGAAGGATTCCTGATTTCTTCATTTGCAAACGTCAGTGGATTCCAATCTAAGGTCGGTGCGTTCTTCCTGGCTTCCGGTATCCAGTATCTCAGGTACCAAATCACGGTATCATCTGAACCGTCGAGGTAAAGACCTGCAATTAAATGTTTAATTAACAACATGGGTTTGAGAAAATTGTTCAGTCGACCTGCTCTCGTATGTATGATAAAAAATATGTTTTTTGATTTATGTTCCTCTCTCCTGTTAGAAAAGATATTTTTCATAAAAAAGAACTTTGAAATAAGATGTGAAGAAATAAGATCTAAGATGTTGATGAAAAATTACTGAGAAACTGAATAAATAGAGCCTTTAAATTCTGCATATTATAAAGCATAAGGCAGTGAAATGCTCCTAAGATTGCGACTGACTATACGCGTTTATGCGCGAACATATGATTCGGTGATCGGTCAAACCCTGCAACATCAACCGCGAAGGGGGCCATTGAACCCTTTATTGTTTTGTTTAACAGGACTCGATATCATATTGCATATAAACGGTTTTGTCCAACAAACATCAAGGCAAAATTCACGGAAATACATTTTGTATAAATATGAATGTATGGAACCATAGGATGCCGACATTAATTTATTTTTAAATAATTATGATATATGAGGTTCAAGGTTGTTTCTTCTATGGAAAAGTAATTAGTAATAGCAACTGTTATGTGCCTTATTCCGCGTTGACTTATAATTAACGCTCTCTCTCTCTCTCTCTCTCTCTCTCTCTCTCTCTCTCTCTCTCTCTCTC
>JAECUM010043909.1:0-17620 GCA_016617855.1 Megalonaias nervosa
TGTGTGTGTGTGTGTGTGTGTGTGTTGGGGGGGGGGGCACCATAATATTTTCAGTGTTTAGGGCCCTGGAAGACCTTAATCCCGCACTGATCAGTTTATGTACATAATATGCAATGCCCATTTTATAGCAATGTAGAATTATAAGTATAAATACAGAATGATAATTTTTCTTTCAATCTGAGATTAAAATGTAGAATACAGGCCATGTATTTTATTACAATATGGGTTAATATTTCTAATATAGAGTTATATGTTTTAGTATAATCTGAGTTTAGACATATACACTTTCAAGACATTACATTTACGAGTTATTTAAAGGCGTCGTGTTCTTGTCATGTCGATCAATTGGTCTTACAATTTATTATCCCAATATTGAATGCACCATTTCATTCATCTATACGTGTCTTTGCTAGTTTAAATAATGTATTTATGAACCATAATATATCATCAGATCACACAGACACATACATACTTACACACTTACGCACACACACACAGAGAGAGAGAGAGAGAGAGAGAGAGAGAGAGAGAGAGAGAATTACAAATATACATCAAACAGAACGGAAAGTGCTATCCCTAGATTCAACAGGAGAATACTTGATAATACTAGGAGAAATTAATGTTTAGTACAAATAATACTATCATACAGGTTAGATAATTTTTATTCGTACTGTACGGAGATTGGAACCCAGGTCTGCTGGTACACGGAACCTATATATATATATATATATATATATATATATATATATATATATATATATATATATATATATATATGATCAACAAGATATGTGTGTGGATAGATAGATAGATAGATAGATAGATAGAGATAGATAGATAGATAGATAGATAGATATGGATTACAGTATTTACCACACCTATGTTTTGCATTCCTGGCATATTGACGCTTTATGCTGCGTTTATATGAGCTTTGTCTTTTATTTGTCTTATAAATTAAATTTTGATATCGACAAGCATTGTCCTAATGAGATGATCAATTATAGGTTATGGGTTCATAATGGAAGCAGCAGATTACAGGATTTCAGCATCGTCCTGCACGTGTGGTACTGTGAAGAATTGGGAAATTTACCCCAAAGTCACAGGATATATTCAGTTCCAGGTTTGGAGAAGACAGAATCCGTCCTCTTACCTCCTTGTAGGGGAAAACACCTTTAAAGTTACAGGTATAGTTTGCCATTCTCTTTTACAATTCATTTCGTCCAAAAGTTGACATTGATCTGAAAAGACGATAATGCTGAACAGATTTTTGATAATGTTTTACGATTAGTTTGGTTTAACCTTTAGTGAAATATGTACCAAAGAAATGTTGAAATCCATCTGTGTGATGAAAGGTCCTATCGCTAGCGTGTCTTTAAAACTGACATTACCACTGTGTCGATATCCCCTCTGAAACTACTTTAGTGTCCCGTTAAAGAAACAAATATATCTATTTCAAGAAAGATGTACTCCAATTTGATTCATCTCCTCTCTCTCTCTCTCTCTCTCTCTCTCTCTCTCTCTCTCTCTCCATTCAGAATAGGTGTTCTTACACCTACACTTCCTAACCAATATTTAATTTACTGTCATATAAGTTTATCAGTCAAATTAGTACCAGAAGAGTTGAAGTAGTATCGTATTAAGGATGTGTTATGCAATAGGAATACAACAGTTTTGACGTAATTAGCGTCATCTAATAATTTATACCATGTTATCTGTTGCAAAAATTTGGATTAAATTTAATTGCAACATTACGTTAATTATGTTATGCTGTTAATAGCACTCTCCAGAGTTTTGATAGCAAATAAAGGTGTTACATTTTTTAATTTGTTTTCGCTATAATCATTTTCATCGCCAACACGTATTGATTTATAAAAGCTAAAAGTAGTTAGGGAGTGGCGTAGTTATTTTTGCATCATATATGTAAAGAAACCCTATTGTGACCAACAGCTTAACTGCTCGTTCTGGCCTAAATCCGTAAAATTAATAGTTAATTACAACATGTTTGCCCACCCAACCCAACCCCCGAAAATAATTCAGGGGGCGTCACTATACACAGTAAATAATCAGTACACACAGCGAATAAACAATACACACTAACGATTATACACAGTGAATGTTCAGTACACACTGTACCGATTATACATAGCGAATCCAAAGTACACCTGTACCTATTATACACAGCGAATCCAAAGTACACACTGTACCGATTATACACAGCGAATATCAATTACAAACTGTACGATTATACATAGCGAATACTAAATAAACACTGTACCGATTATATACAGCGAATACTAAGTACAAACTGTACCGACTATACACAGCGAATACTAAGTACAAACTGTACAGATTATATCCAGCGAATACTAAGTACAAACTGTACCGATTATGCACAGAGAATGCTAAGTGCAAACTCTATCGATTATACACGATGAATGTTCATTACACACTGTACCGATTATACACACAACATAAAGTTTCATGCACTGTTCTTGATTTCGTCTATTGTTGCTGAACTAGATAATCGTGAAGCCACATTGACGGAATTTGGGGTGGGGTATTTATTTAAAGCATTAAATTTTATTATACACATATCACTTTCTAACTGAAGAATGAGCCAAACTTTTAATATCATTTCTTAGAAGTCGGAAAGCGATTCTTTAGGTTATCAAACCCGAACCACCATTCTCGCAAAGGAAGGTGGAGTTATCGTTTCCTTAATGGTTCCCAATTACAACTGACCCTCCCCCTTCCACCCCCGAACAACTATGCCGTATCCTTCATTGATATGCAATCGGAAATGAATAACATTCTCTATGAAAAAATCTGTATCATCAAGTGCCAGCAATTTTTCAATCCCGATGTAAATAACTGTCAAAATAATAATACCATTCCACTGCCCATCCTTCAACCGCTTTTAGCCTGGCGTTGGAAATAAACTTTCAAAGTCAATCCACTGTTAAAATAGACCGTGATAAGCATTTCGAGAACTGCACAATAACTGTAAAAACAGATATGGGTCTGCTGCCACTATATGTCTTGGAATTCGTGTTACTAACATTTGTTTTAGTGTAGATGAGGGACTGTTGTTACACGCGCTTCCTTCATGAATTGCCATATTCAAGCGCATATCAGCTGAACAATATGTAAATCTGTTCATGTTAGAGGATGAGGTTCATATTCAAAAGGTTGAAATGATAAACTGTTATGTACATCTACGTTTTTGTAACTCTTGATATATAATTTCATAATTTGCATTCATGACTGTAAATTGTTGTGATTATCTATTGTTGGATTAGGCGTACTTGCATGATTTCTATTTTAAGATATTAACGAACTCAAAATTGCATAGGATCTATAAATAAATGCTTACGTACGTCTTGACAGTTACTAATAATATAATTATTAGTAAATATGTTTATCGTTCTCCCTTTGGATAGGTAGGTCAGGTGATATCATAGAAGAATTAAGTTAATTCCTGTTGGATGGTTTAAAGAACGTGAGTTCTTCTACGAGTGTAGGTGAAAATGATAATATGCCCTTTTGCCGAATATAAGTTGCTCAGAATGGGCAGTTTTCTTATTCTTATTTCTTGTGTTCTTGTTGTAGCATTAAGTCTGCAGACGTGTTTTATGGTGCATTTAAATATTATTCAAGAGGAAAAACATTTGTCAGGATTATTCAGTAGAAATAGAAAGTGCTCATTGGACTATAACATCATTCTGGAACTATTGTGAATTATTCAAAAACGAGTTCTGGACATCACCATTTTGACAAGGTCACGATTCTTCGCGGAACAATCCATTTCCGGTTCTGAATTTTAAACGGAATTTTTCATTCATTTATACTTTAATGGAATTTGCTCAGGATTACAATACTGTACATTCCTCTCACATTTTCATTTATAACTGTGACTATTGGATTAATTGTTATGTTTTACAAAACTGGTTGGTCTTCCTTATTTCTGTCACTTGGTTTATGACCTTAGAGTCGTAACAAAACAATTTCCTATGTTTTATATATATATATACGTATGGTGATTTTATTGAATTATCCGAAAATCCGTATTTATATAAAAAATATCACTATCACAGAAATTAGATCTTCATTTCTAGATCACGTCTCGTTGTCAGCATGATAAACTCTGGATCACAACTCTCATATTTTCATCGCATTCAAGTATCATACAAAATTCACCGAAGTATTTTTTTTCCTTCTTGTTTTTATTTCTATTTGCCCATTCGACACATTAATGGATTCACATAAATGTACAACTGGAAGATAGATTTCAAATCAGATGCAGTTATTTCCAAAGTTATCAATGCATACATCTTGAGAAATGACTATCACAATAAGAAACGCATACCATACTGTGTAGACAGTTTTTAACATTGGTAATTTATCTAACATTTTGATTTGCATATGATCGTGCGAAAGGTAGCATTTATTTAAGAGTAGAACAAGGAAGCAATTTAACATTTTGATCCCGCCTACCAGGGCGATGTCATCAAAGTTCACAATAGTCACATCGGAATCTAACCTTCAAGAAAGAGCCTTGAAGTTTCCCTAAACGTTGAAAGTCACCAAGGTGCGTAGGCATATCTTAATGTGCATTAGAGGAAATGTCCAGGAAAGAGGTAACAATATTGATACTGACCTTTAAGATAAAACTTTGACCATCATACAAGAGATGCCATCAACATTAGAAGCATAACTGTACCATTCTTCATCCATGTACTTCAAAAAGATTTTAGGACATAAAACATACAAAAAGAAACCTAAAAATATTATAATGTGACCTTGAACTTGATTCCAAATGTGCAATGATATAATCCTTGGTGACAATGTATAAGTACACAAGATTTCATCAATTAGTTTAAAACAATATTTAAGTTAGAAAGCAGAAGTGAGACCGTGACTGTAGCTTAAAATATTGGCCCATGACCTTGACCTCAACCATAGTACTATTAATATCGTATGTGATAAACGTTTTAGCGATACATCAATAGTTATGCCCAGCTTCATCCCTTTATCTCAGATGGATCTAAAATGATAGAGTGGAAAGGAAAGTGTAATGGAAAAAAGTGAAACTTTTGAGCCGTGACTTTGACCTTAAAGATGTGTGGTACGCTTAACCTTTGGCCTTAAAGATATGTGGCACGCTTAACCTTTGACCTTAAAGATGTGTGGTACGCTTAACACACATTTTAATGATTTTGCATACGTATACCATAAATTTGCTCATTAATCACAAACGTCTTCAGAATTAAAGAGCGGAAACGACGGTCAGACAGACGGACAAAACAAAAAAATCCCAAAATGGCGGGTGACAATGTGCGAAGTTTATAAACAAATTTATTCTAGTGCCAAAGACGTTTGTACAGATTGTTGGTTCTTTTCTCTTGTAATGCACAAGTTTCCATCAGAAAAAAATTTAATAAACCATTTTGATTCGGACAGCGATTAGCATGTTTCCAAAAGGTAAACGTCACGCGACTTAACTGAAATAATTTTTCGTCAGATGTTGAAGATTAAGACTAAAAAATTAACATTTCTTCCTCTACGATATCATCTCCGGTCATTTGACGAAAAACTGTCCAACATCCAGGGACACAGTCACAACGCCTTGTTATTAAGTAACGTCAGCTAAAACAAATCCACATTTTGTTATGAAAACGCTCGAAAATCATCTATAAATGACTCTCGTATGAAAATCAAAAATATGAAAGTATCCCATAACGAACTAGACTGTAAGTTTATCTTGACAACACAACACACGTTTGAAAGCCATAATACCAAAATGTAAACATAATGTGCTAAAAGATAAAATAATAATATGGAAATAATTATTTTTTCAAAACGCTGCCTCTGTGGATTTGACAGCGTAATGCTGCTGCACAGCTTCATAATATTAATGCTAGAAACGTTGAAACACAAATATTTAATTCCATTTTGGTTTTAAATAACTAATAGCAATGGGAAAAAGGTGAAGACAAATTTATATAAAGTTAATGTAATAGACAACAGTAGAATCTCAATTAGGTTCAAGATAAATCCAAAAGTTCGAATAGGACGTAGCGAGCAGATCGTAAGCGAATTCGTGGACAGTATCTTAAAAACAATCTCGGTCGACCTTGTAAAAATTTGCTATGAATTGAAGAGTGGCGTTATAAATTACACTAAATACATATCATACCATTGCTCGAAAAGCAGCAATAACACATTTGTTCAACCGTTCTGTTATGTATTTTAATTTGCACATTTTGTTAGTTATTTTTTAAAAATTTCATTATATGATATTGATAATGTAACATTGTATGTTGGACTTTACCTTTTCCAAAACCAAGTTCATTTTCTACTTGACCTGAATCATTGATTATTTTCATTCTGTAGAAAAGTAATACATAGATAAATCGTTTCTCTGTGAGCATTGTTTAACTATTAGAATTATTATTTTTCCTTGGTCAAGTACATTGTATTTGCCACATGTTATCACATAGTCGGTACACTTCGCCTACAGAGTGTGCAGTTTCATATTTTTGATATTATACGTGTGAACATATCAATTTATGTGATTCTGATTGGTCCAAATAAGCCCATGAAATTATTGTGCACGATCCTCTTTACTGATTGGCTGGGATCGTGGGAAAACGTTTTTAACCCCGCCTTCTGGAATGTTTTGTTTTGAATGAACATTTTTTGGCTGCCATTTTTTAACTCGACTCGCGAAAGGAAATTGAGGAAAAATTATCTCGGCTGTCTGAATATGGATATGTTACCCCCACAGGGGTTTGTTATGTCATGTTTAACAATATCGTCATAAGAAAAAGGGCGTAAAATTACAACACAAGAACAACAATAAGAAGTAAAACTAAGGGTATTGCTTACCTGATAGCGGGTGGGGGGGGGGGGAGGCGGTATATCTGTAATATAGATATAGAATCCACCGTATATACAAGCGTGGTTTAAATGTTAACTTAAAGAAGTAACTAAACTCACCTCTGTTCACAGAAGAATCTGGACATAAATGGGTCTCCTAACTGACAGAACTTTATCCAACCGCAGCATCTTTACTTAGTATATATGGGATGTAAATCCGACACGAAAAGAAATTTGTTGACGTCTTCTGTACAGTCTATTGTTCCAAATCAAATACTGCAAATATCCGGTCACAAATGCACTGCAGTAAATGTGGGAATTTTTGCATCCAATAATCCTATTTCACATGAAAATCGCAACAATGTAACGTTTAGTTCTGAAAGTGACATTTTAGGGTAAACATGTACTCTACTGTAGGCCTGCTGTACTGTGTACCGTATCAATCAATGTGGCAGCATCACATCGCATTGATCATTCTGTTTTGAAAAATGATTTTGTCTTTATAAAATGTTCTGTTTATTCGGATGGAAGCTTTTTCTTTGAATTATAGTTTGTAAAACAGTACAATCTACTTTTGCCAGTTCAGCTTTGTTTGGGACTATATTTTATGCACAACAAATGAAAGGTGCACCGTCTGTCAGAATGAACGAAATTATTCGTTCTTCTTTCTACCTAAATTATTTCCACTGAAATAAAAACTATGTGATAAAAAGAATCTCATATGGGTAACGATTTAATATTAAATTTATGAAACTCGTCGAATAATGTCCGCTTTTGCTCGCCAAGGCTAGCAAAAGCTGGACATTATTCAACGCGTTTCATAAATTCAATATTAAATCATTATCCATTTGAGATCCTCTATGTATGTTCTAATTATAGATAAGATTTTATTTTGTAAACATTAAGGTTATTTTACATTAGGTAATAGTTTGTGTGTTAGAAAATGCTAATTGTGACTTCAGGTCAAGTAGAGGACTATATAATATTGTTTACTTAGAAATTATTCATTCGTTCTGTAAGATCTTATCAGAATCAGTTGTATTATTGTTGTGTTCAGAAATTTATTTGGGCTGGAAAATAATTTATTCAAATTATTTAATTCAATCGATTCTTCTATGGAAATACCAAGTGTTCTTAAAAAAATAACGTTCTTAGAAATGAACTGAAATTTCTAATAAGGGTATATTCTTGGACTGTATTATTGTGATTCAACAAAAGGCTGTTGGCATATCACCACTACACGAGCCACCACACACTTTCAGCGTTGGATTTAGTTTGGATTTCCACTAAAGTTTATTCAGAACCTTTATAAGTAGGACTTCTGTCTGTAATTCTAAGATTATTTGGGATTTAATTCTCAATACCATAAGTTACTTTTTTATATTTTCACTTTGTAGTCCAAAGGAAATAAGTTATTTGTTGAATTTTATAGAGCTTGCTGCTTCTCACTCTTTTCTATTACCCGTTTTAAGACTGTAGAGTCGTAATATATGCATATAGTTCAATGAGGTTCAATTCAGTGGGAAACACATTGGTAAGCCATTTCCACATCCCAAACGGGGGCAGTCTTTAATGTTTCTGTGCAATGCCTTCATTGCAAGGTCAAGGTCAAATGTCATCATTGTCTGCGTTTGTGCTTTCTGTTGGATTCTATATGATATTAGAGTCGACTGATTATTTGGCGCACAAAAATCTGAAGTGGAGAACATTCTAAAATCTGAGTACATGCATATTTTATATACTGAAGCTTTATTGTATACGTCTCAACCCAAACATTCTAAATTCCAGATTCCATGCTAAACAACAAAGTTGTGTTTACTGTACCCCCTAATGAGAGAATAACTGTCAGAGGTGATGATTATCTCGGTTGGTAAGTGTACAATACACACACATCTATGACGATTCATAATGAATTTATTGTGTCCACCCCCACCCACCCCGCCCGTTAAACAATAAAAGAATAAGCATAATGGCTGGTGGAGATTATCTTGGTTGTCAAGTGTATAATACAAACACATGTATGACAAATCGTAATATAGCTCATTGTGACCCCAATAAAAGAATAAGCATTATGGCTGGTGGAGATTATCTTGATTGGCAAGTGTATAATACAAACACATGTATGACTAATCATAATATAGTTCATTGTGACCCCAGTAAAAGAATAAGCACAATGGCTGGTGGAGATTATCTTGGTTGTCAAGTGTATAATACAAACACATGTATGACAAATCGTAATATAGTTCATTGTGACCCCAATAAAAGAATAAGCATTATGGCTGGTGGAGATTATCTTGGTTGGCAAGTGTATAATACAAACACATGTATGACTAATCATAATATAGTTCATTGTGACCCCAATAAAAGAATAACCATAATGGCTGGTGGAGATT
Organism: Megalonaias nervosa; assembly: GCA_016617855.1. NCBI lineage: Eukaryota > Metazoa > Mollusca > Bivalvia > Unionida > Unionidae > Megalonaias > Megalonaias nervosa. Next base: position 9,273 of record JAECUM010043909.1, read on the forward strand.
ATCTTGGTTGTCAAGTGTATAATACAAACACATGTATGACAAATCGTAATATAGTTTATTGTGACCCCAATAAAAGAATAAGCACAATGGCTGGTGGAGATTATTTTGGTTGGCAAGTGTATAATACAAATACATGTATGACTAATCATAATATAGTTCATTGTGACCTCAATAAAAGAATAATTCTTAAAGGTAATTATCTTGATCTGTAACTGTGCAACACACACACACACACACACACATACACACACACACTTGACGAAAATCTGGCTACTTGTTAAGATTTTTCTTGTTTAAGCCACAACGTTTTCTCAGTTTGCCAGTTGTATGATTTTTGAGGCATACTTTAATATAGCCAGTCATTGGGCATTTAATTATCAGTTGGTGGGGAAGGAGAACGCTGAGATTGTTTTGAAAAATAGCTTGACAAATATATTCTTGCTCTGATTGATGAATTTGCATCTCTGGACTGAGTCTTGATAAGTTAGCATATCCTGGTCTCAGACTTGAGCATACTACAACATTCTGGTCTTAGATATGAGCTGTTAGTATATTCCTGTCTTAGACTTGCGTAGTTAGTACATCCTGGATTTAGACTTGAGTAGTTAATTTATTCATCAGCAGTTAATTTATTCATCAGATATAATTTTGTCCGATTTGAGCAGTTAGAATATCATGGTCTTTGACATTACCACTTCATATACACTGATCTTATACTCGGATCATCTAATATATAGCATATTATATGTATGTGGTTGTGTTGCGTGTTTCGGGTTGAAATACTGCCAAGAGGAAGCCAGGCTAATTGCAGTGTGTCTCTGGGTTTTACATATAATGTCGATGATCTGGACACTACAGAGTCTTTCCTGTGCTGATGTGCTTTAACAGCAATCCATTAATCAATCAATGTTGTTTTGTTAACAAGGTATTGTCCCGCTGCTAACGTCGTCGGGTATGTAAATGGATCTACCACCTATCCTGATGGCCTTCGCAAGGTATCCATGCCAGACTACAGCGCAGGCGCGACCTACAACTGGGGAAGTGGATCGGTTACCATTATGACCGACACAGCGTATGCCATCCGAACGTACCTGGAAAGGAGTAAGCTTGTATATAACAAGATACTTAAATATATCAGTGAGAAATAAATATATCGACAAAAAAGTCGATACAATTTTATCGCAACAGTATGGCTATCACTGTTTGAATTACATTCTTTTCGTATTTAGGAAATGTATCTGCCATTTTTATGTTTTACAGATCTGTATGCCTACAGTTCATTTTTCTTTTTCTTCTTCTTTCTCTTCCGCTCCTCCTCTCATTTTCTCTTTCTCTCTCCGTCAGGATGAATACGTATGCAGATGTTAAAATGTGTCATTACTGCAGATCCCTAAGTGTACATTTATGTGATCAATAATTAGGGGCCCATTAAAGACTGCCTTAAAACGAACTCTAAGAAACAAAATGTAGACTATAATTATTAACTTTGTTAAATTAGTTTTCCACATTGCAAAATTCTATGTGGCGGAAGCTGCATGAATTGTTGCTATCAGATATTCTGTCACCTCTACAGCTTCTCTTGTAAACTCTACGACAATGGGACAAATTTTTTTTTATAAAAAAAAAAATTGGTTAAATATGGTAACACAATTGTTTTTAATTCTCAACGCAATCACAAAATTGTTTAAGTGGCGGTTCCCAGTCCCAACACAGTCTTATTTAGATTTGAAAACAATGGAGAAATTGGGCGTTGATGAGTGTTGATTACAAACCAAATGTAAGTGACAATCGAAATTTGGGTGTAGCGTCTGTTAGCTAACTAGACTTCAAGCTTGCCAAGTCGAAAAATTCACGTTTTTGAATGCAGAAATGAATAAGATAAACAGGTAAATAGCATGCAAGTGAACTCACAATCATTAAAATCTTTTGTTTAAACATTTTACGCTTTGAAATCTGACATGTTATTTCCGTAGTACCGCTAAACCTTACCATGTTTACTGTATTAATCAGCGCATGAAATGTGTTAATGAAAATAAGAACAATTGCTTCTTTTTCGCTTGAAACAGTCACTAATTGGACAAAATACACAATCTGAGGCATTATTTATAAAAGAAATTTGCAAAAGGTCGTTGTCCTAACGTTATTGTAAATTTCAGAACTTCCTTTTGTCGATGTAGTGATGCAGCTTTTAATCCGATTGCCTGAAAATACGTATAATAAAAACAACAATCTGCACTCTTTTAGTAGATACAATGCAATATTTCACTCCTGAAGTGAAAATTGTTTTGTAGTATCGTAATTCATGTTAGTTTTGCTGTGTAGAAAAAAAGTGTCAGATTTCCTGACAAAAATTTAACAAGAAAACTGGTGGCAAACCTGAATGGAAAAGAAGTTTTAAATAAATAAACCTGCCAGCAAGTATACTTCTGTACGTTACTCAGGTATTTTGTAAGTAAAGACGAGAAGCAGCTGAGAATAAATACCTTCGCACAGCATCTTTAGCCACAACCAGCTATAGCATTGTGTTCTATTTGACGACAATATGCGATGTTTATATGTCATTATTTTTAATTAGTTTTGATGCTATAAGGCAAGTAATTACGATACATGTGTAAATCATGGCAATCATTTTTAATTAAAATAAACTGATGTATATTTACTTACACTCCGTTGTGGAATTTTGAAACTATATGTACATGATATTTAGCAAAGGTCACTTTTTGTCCCGAATCCTGATTGCCAAAGATGAAAAGAGGCATCTCTGAGTGCTTCCAAACCTCCCTTTCACAACTTGCCTCCCTGTTCTTTCCCACTTCCTTCTTTGACGACCACGGGCCATTGATTGTACAACAGGTTATTGTCACACACACACACACACACACACACACACACACACACACACACACATACATATATATAGATATAGATATAGATATATATATATATATATATATATATATTAACTGACCGTTTCTGGCCTCTAATTTTCTTTTTGATTCGTATTTCACAGACTTGGATCCATACTTCACCAATTTGCCCAGGTCAGTTTCCATCACTAACGCATGGGTCGTGAACTCTCAACTTTACACGGTAACCTTTGATGACGTGGAGGATAATGACGTCAGCAGTCTAACGCTATCAGTGGCTACGAGTGCAACGTACATGACCTTTGACACTACCACTTGTATGTTTGATTTTATGTTATATTCACGTCATAAAAATTGCATCAAGTTTTTATCGATAACCTTAGTTTGTAAGACAGTACGTTCCAAGTATAGGAATGAAATTGATATGTAGTTTGCTATAAAAACAGAAATAAACGTATTGAACAACTACCGGCAGCAGATCGGTACACAGCAGTACTAGGTGTGATATGGTCTCCTCAATAACGAGGTTCGAGGGCATCATTGGAGGGGATCTTTCGAGGGGATCATTGGAGAGGATCTTTAGAGTGGATGATTGGTGGGAATCATTCCACTCAGAATGTGTTAAATTGGTTGTTGCATCAAGATCATTTCGTCAGACAAAACAATACATTATATACGTTAATTGCATTATAATCATTAGTTGTATTACATACATTATTACGTATATAATTATTTCATTATATATATATATATATATATATATATATATATATATATATATATATATATATACATTAATTGCATTATTTATCTTAACTGCTATAACTTCAAATTGCTAATTTTACTTCTACCGTTGCATTTCAACGTAACGCGATAAAATGCCACCATTGGACTATATTTCGGCCTTTTAGAATGACGTCAGTCATATAATATAAAGGAAGTTAAAATGTCATAATGTCGTTGCATTACGCTGTCCATCCACTATGTCTCTATCACTATCCAGGATATTTGCATGAAATAATGTGCCTTATATTCTGGAAAGATTATAAATTTCTTAATAAAGAACATCCCCAGGGCCCACAAGATGGGGGAGGGGGGCAACCGGGGATATTGAACAAGAACTAGGAGATGCCCGGGTGTTTCTTACCTCAAGGTCCGTGTTAGCTCTCTAAGGACCTGATGTTACATGCCCAAACGTTAATTTGTATTCCCAAAGGGGCGATTTATCGTGTCACCACGACACACACACACACACACACACACACACACACACACACACACACACAAACACACACTCTCTCTCTCTCATTAATTATTATATATACATTAATTACATTATACGCATTAATTACATTTTATACATTGATTACACTATACGCATTAATTACATTTTATACATTGATTACATTATATGTGAATTACATTACATACATTAATTACAACACACACACACACACACACACACACACACACACACACACACACACACACACGCACGCTAACGTACACGCGCATATTGCACCCAACTGCGAATATCATAGATCCAAATCTACGATCTCATACAGGCCCGGCAGATGAGAGTCTATTCTGTTCGATTCAAATTAAAACCGGAACGAAAAGCGAAGTCATACATCCGCCGTTTAGGGCCTACGCGTTCTCACCTAAACAGACACCCTAGTTCTAGTTTCTGTATTTTTTTAAAATATATTTCCCACTGTCTTCATCTGTTTTGACAGACAAATTGAAATTATCAACAACACCGAGTCCCACAGCATCCGATACAATAGTCTTGAAAGCCACAGACCAATGTGGGAACACGGGAACTGCAACTTTTACTCTTGTTATAGTCAATGAGGTATGCTATGGTCAAAAATGAGGTATGTTATAAACAATGAGGTATGTTATATACAATAAGATGTGTTATAGTCAATGAAGTATATTATAGACAATGAGGAATGTTATTGACAACAAATGAGATATGCTATAGTCAATAAAATATATAATAGACAATAAGGTAAGGAATATACAATGATGTATATTATAGACAATGAGGTATATTATAGACAATGGGGTATGTCAATAAAGTATATTATATACAACAAGGTAAGGTATATACAATGATGTATATTACAGTCAATGAGGTATGTTATAGACAATGAGGTATGTTAGAGCCAATGAGGTATATTATAGACAATGAGGTATATTATAGACAATGTGGTATATTATAGGCAATGAGGTATGTTATAGAAAATGAGTTATGTTTTAGTCAATGATGTACATAGACATGGAGGTATGTTATAGACAATGAGGTATGTTATATTCAATGAGGTATGCTTTAGTGAATGAGGTGTATTATACACAATGAGGTATATTATATACAGTGAGGTATATTATAGTTACAGAGCTATGTTATAGTCAGTGAGGTATGCTAGAATCAGTGAGGTATGTTATAGTCTGTGAGTATGTTGTAGACAGTGTGGTATGTGATAGACAATGTGGTAAGTTTGCCATTTGAATCACAACATGACTATTTAGGCAGAACATAATTGGATTCATATCTGACGTCGTGGAATAGTCAGTCTAGTGTCAATTAAATTATTATACCTTTTGCTCCTCAAACCCAACCCCACCCTCTATTAGCACTTTATTGCGGTTCTATATGTAAGAGTAAGATTAGCATGTTGTAGGTATAGACTTGAATGTAAGGTGTTTTGGGTAGTTAGTATCCCAAACAAAATATTTGTCCCTTACATCTGCTAAATATCATCAAAATCTGTCATTTGATAGATATATGGCAGAGAGACAAGGATCTCATGATTAGTCATATTGGTAGAAATCTTTCCTTGAAAATTGTCGTTTACCACTTCATTCCACACTGATACTTGGCATTTGTAGTTAAAGCAAACATTATTTTATGCAGGTGCCCTCTTACCGATGAAAGAATTACTGTTACTGCCTGTCAAGTCAATTAATATATTAGAGAGCTCGTTACGTCATCCGTATGCATTCGAAAAGGCGACTACCATGCCGTTGATATGCATTGACTTGAATTTAATACTTAAGCAAAATGTTAAAAATGGAGAAACTTTCTTGCGACCTATATCGTTGTCTACTAAGATTATTCCTATCTCCCACAGTTATTGTGATATGGAAACTTTCATCTGCATTCAGTCAAATAACGGAACAGTAGATACCGTTTTGGCTAGCTACAAAATACAAGGGTCGCTGTGGAAAGAAGTTGATCGCTTGAATTATTATTATTATTATTATTATTATTATTATTACAGGCTCCAACCATCACCACACTCCCTTCCGTGGCGGATATATACGAGCACGTGACAACAGAGACACTACTTCACACACTCAACGCAACAGAGAAGGTCGGTTCATACTCCTGTTCCCTAGCTAGCACGAGTCCCAGCTCAACCAACTTCGTGGTCAAGTTGCTGTCGTCCTCCTCAACTGGTAAAAAATCGTTAATTTAAAGGTTGTTTACTTGTTTCTTGCCTTTCTTGTGGTTTGTTTCTTTCCATGATAAGGATCAATATATAACTTATCGAACGCATAATCGCGTAGCTGTTGACACAAGACAAGTGAAATGAAATACCCAGGTAATCTGTGAATTCGGACACTCTTGAGTGTCTTCGTATAAGTTTTGTTTTAAATAGGAAAAAGAAAAGTAAACGAAAAGGAAACAATGGAAAAGAACAATATCATGTAGATAGAGGGAGAGAAGGAATGAGAATACAGACGATCGTGCACTCTTGAGTTCTCATGCAAAATGGTTTGCACGTCACAGGTTCAATAATTCATAAGAATTAGACAATAAACGATTGAAGTATTACATGAGCTTCATTTGCACAATTGTAAGATTGCACAAAGCATCACAAACATGATCGATTTTATTTAAAAACAGAATAACAATGGTGCATATTGGGACAACTATGGTACGTATCGGAATAATTATGTCACTTACTGGAATAACACTGGTATATACTTGAATAAATATGGTACATACTGGAATAAATATGGTACATATTGGAATAATTATGATGTATGTTGTAATAAAAATATTATATATTGGAATAGCTATGGTAAGTACTGGAATAACTATGGTGCATATTGGAACAAATATGGTACATACTGTATTAACTAAGGTACATGATGAAATAGCTATGGTATATATTGGAATAGCTATGGTACATGCTGGAATAACTATTCTGCATAATTAAAAATTGTATTTTACATATTGGAATAACTATGGTACATAATGAAATAACTGTGGCACATACTGGAATAACTGTTATGTGTACATTTTGGAATAACTATGGTACACAATGAAATAACTGTGGCACATTTTGGAATAACTATGGTGCACACTCGAATGTCTTGAACACATCCACATGTACTTTATATTTTGTTATAATGTCATTATTAATAAGTTTGTAAATTACGCTTATACAATATCAAATAGTTAAACTTACACGAACCCTTTCTGAAAGGCCTTTAGACTGGTTAAAATTGCTTTCACAGGAAACTAAAGGTTTAGAAGACCAGAGAGCAACCACTTTTGTATTCGTGTGTCCTTTCTTGTGCACAATAACAATAATTGAAACCAAGGGTGAATGTATAGCTGCGATATTCATATCATGAGACTAGTGATGTATTGGTATAACTAGCTGTTATCATATGAATTGGACTTGCTTGTTAACAGGATTCATGAAGTCCTAGATTCCCTAGTTAACATGATTCATGAAGTCCTGGACTCCCTAGTTAACAGGATTCATGAAGACCTGGACTCCCATAGTTAACATGATAAATAAAGTTGTGAAACTTTAGAATCCATTGTATACTATACATGAATACTTGTATCTTCCGTACGGCCGTTGATGCAGTGTTCGCAGATTCATGGAGTCATATCAGTGAGAACAAATCTGTTAACGACAGTTCAAACTTACTTTTTATTTGAACTATTTGCATAACTTCGTACATTGTATTTACAAATTCAGAACGATTAAGTTAAACAAGACACTATATGCTTATTTTTCTTTCAGTTTACGGAGTATATTCCATACAAGGGGCAAGTTACAATTACGACATGACCAAGTATTACTCCTTGACAATACAGTGTAGTGATGGTAATTCTGGTACCGGAACCGGGGTACTCCATGTCGAGATACGGAAAAACAATCCTCCAGTTTTCACAAATATTAACAGTAAGTTTGGTTTATCTGTTGCAGCATTTTGTTCATGCGTTTTTATCAAAACTCGCAAACGTTTGCTCTAATTGTTAATAAATGAGAACTGATATTAACTTTAAAAATTCCAGCACTTAAAAGTGCAAAAAGATAAGATAAGAAAAGAATTCTTTATTTCAGACTACATAGTCCATACATCTAAATTAAAATATGGATATAAAGTCAAAACATTGTAAACACACACACACACACACACACACACACACACACACACACACACACA
>JAECUM010043910.1:0-14812 GCA_016617855.1 Megalonaias nervosa
ATATATATATAACGGGTAGTTATTACCGAGTTTCGTATACTATAATGCATGCAATCAGGATGTATGGGAGAGAACAGTAACTATATGTGCTTGTTTAAGGTCACTTTAAACAACTTTTCAAACTGTTTATAGCTTCCTTTTCTTGTTACAGAGGAATCCGAAATCTAAATGTAAGAAGTCAAAGGATGTACATCCTTAAAGCAATTCATACCATATGCTTGACTGACACGATTGTAAACGGATCACGAGTGACTGATTTGATGTCACATCGTCTGCATTTGACGGTATATACCAAGTCTCGTATACTCTATCAGACTACGGCGACGTATAAGCCTGCAATTGTCCAATCAAATTCGATTCAGTTAGAAATGTGATTTACAACACACACACACACACACACACACACACACACACACACACACACAGATATTTTTCATGGCACATCATGCCGATTCTGTCATAGTGCCTTGACAAAGGACACACCACGGTAGCTGATCAAAATATACCCGATGTTGGAAATTTGACTCACACCATTCTAATCACTCGTCGAATACTTCAACCATAGAGCTACCGCTGCTCTTCCATGGTGATTTGTGACTTCCGAGGTTTAACACCATTTTTAACACATAATCGGCCATACACGGCTGCCAGTGTATTCGATGGAGATAAAGAATTGGAAGACCACGAGAAGAAAAGCCTACACACATGAAGCTATTGGCAAGCTTTCTCTCATGCCCACATTGCTCGAGCTAAGACTAACCGACGCGGACAAAGATTGGATGTGAGTGATCTCTAAAGGCAAGCTCATTAGACCCCTCGGCCCCCGGGACATTTCCAGACTTGATATATTTTACTAAACAGTTATAAATGGACACACACACACACACACACACACACACACACACACACACACACACACACTCATCCATCCATCCATCCATTACACACATACATGCCTACATAGGTAACGCGCAGTATTTTAGGACTTTAGTCAATGAGAGCATACGGAGATAGGTGAAATTAGTTTTTTTCTTCACCCGACTGTGTAGAGGCGAGTAGTCTTTTATCAGGAAAAAGATATTCACTATGCGTTTATGTCAGCATCTGATGAACCGTTTAGAACAGACTGGTTTTATACCAGGAATTGACATAATAACTGAGAAATATAGTCTGGGAAGCGTTCTTTTAGACTACGCAGTAAGAGTCCAACCAGAAGGCAAAATTGCTTGGAATCGGGACATGATTGATGTTATTCAAAATCATTAAGAAACTACCTGGAGAGCAAATATGGAATTAAGGGACTACTTAATTCACTTCAGAAACATTTATTTGAATTTAAATCCAAGTAGCATGTGGTTTCTGGGACGCCAGTTTCAATCGATGCTATGGCCTCTCTCTCTGAAATAGTGAAACTACATGTCATGCTTGTTGGTAAACCTATTATATGTAAACTCTATAGAAAAGAGGCTGACGACAGGGCGAAACCTCCTACTTCAGGTTGCGAAATGTTACTTTCAGAACGCAATGGTTTCATTGAGAGAGTGACTGACACTTTAGAGGTGAGAGACGGGGTTGTCTTGTTCAATCAAGAAGATGATATATTGTTGGAGACTCCTCTTGGAAGCAGGGTTGACTGTCTGTCGTCTATTGATCATGTATGGATTAGACTCATGTTGGGGACGGCGGTCAGTACAGAGTTACTCTACAATAAAATGTTTGCCCTACTATCAATCAACATGTCCTAGACAACAGCGAAAATAAGTAGTACATTATCTTTTAATGAAACGAAATCTGTACAACGTCTTGTCGTAAAAGTCCGCTGATTCTGTCGCATTACAACCCACGGACACTGCAGTCTGGCACATATAGTAAAATTATTATCACAGATTGTCACCTCTGGTTCTCATTTTTCATATGGGACTTGTTTCATGTTTTTCCAGGTGTGTGTGTATATATATATATATATGTAACCATATATATATATATATATATATATATATATATATAACATATATATATATATATATATATATATATCATTACTTCCACTAGGTAAATTGTTATAAAATATGTACTATACTAAGCAAGTGAAAACAGGTCCAATATATATCTAAAGATATATTCTTACGGTCATAACTAATTAGATAATAGAATTTGTAAATATTATAGTTGACGCAAAATTCACTATTCCTTTTCTGGTTTCTAATGTTTTTCATTGACGTGTTTTAGGATCACGCAATATGCTGAATCTATTTTTCATATATTTGCTACTTTAATTACTTTGATTCATTGTTGTGTTCGGGATCTTGTATCATCCTGGCTTTGATTACCCTAATGACAGCTCCGGTGGCCAAAGTGGTGCTACATGTCTGTGGCATGATGCCCCAGTGCTAGACATCATTATAAACTGCCACACTGCAGATATAGTATCGATATGACTGGATTCTCTGGTGAAGTCACACACACACACACACACACACACACACACACACCGAGAAATGAGTAGGGTCTTGACTTTATTTCTAATGAACAACAGAAATGTTAAATAAGAAAGTTTGAGTTCTTTTGCCTCTTTAAGGTCTTTTTCCGTATGTTTTCTGCCTATCTATTTGTCAATTTATATTGTTTCTTAAGTGTTTACATCTGTCTCTAGTGTCATTGTTCATTCATACTTGTGTCTATTCCCTGCTTAGTGCCTCCCAATCTTCTTACCCTTCATGGATCTTTTTTTTTTAGCATAAATGTCTATTTATGTGTCATGACTGGTCTGTCGTATGTGTTGTACATCTGTATGTTACACCCCACTCCACCCCCGTATAGTGTGGTACATACATACATACATACATACATACATACATACATACATACATACATTTTCATGTTTTGTCGTCAATACTGAATTGATGTGTGCATTCAACCAGTTTAATTAGAATTTATTTTTGTAGTGGATTCACCAATTAGACACTATAAACTCCCCTGTTGATGCACACGTACGTTAGTAACACAAAAGAAGACAAATCTGCAGTAGAATTTTATTATTATTCCATTAAGCATTGTCTTGCGTCATCATAACGTTTTTTGTTGTTTTTTTTTTTTTTTTAAATCCACGAGGACAAGCCGAATATACTATAAAATCATTTATAATAGCAGTCAAAATTTTGAGATAAACCTAGTTTGTTAAAGATGTATGCAAATTCATATCTATTTGAATTGGCCCCTTCGAGGCATGTTTGTTATAGGAGCAGACAGGAATTCGACACCTCGTTCAGGACTATTTACTGGTTAGAATTTATCACTGGATAGAATATTAAACACATATATCGTAAATCAGTCGCTTGACAAACGACATAGAGGATTAAAACTAATTTCTTACAGCTGATTAATACTAAGGGTTGTTCAAAAGGGCATTATGACTCGCTACTAATTTATTTAAATTTTAAATGAAGCAGTCAGGGCATATTCTTTGCTCTGTTCGTTCCTTCTTTCTTACTTCTATCTTTCTTATGCTGAGGTACGTTGTAAATATAGTAAGGAAGTTTGTGGAATAAAAACAAATCAAGTCAAAAAATAAACAGCTTTTCAACCAGGAAAGGATCGAAAGGAAGACAAAAACTTAAAGGGTTAAATAAATTTTTATTATTTTAAAAAAATAAACAGTAGTTCAATTTAACATCAGCAGGAGTGTGAAAAATCGACACAGATTTATTTACAAACAATGTGAGCAAATTGTTTGACTGTTCATTGTATACACTGTTATAATATGTCAGTCCGTTAAGACTACATGCTGAACTCCTCATTTTGTATACACTGTTATTATATGCTAGTCCGTTAGGATATATGCTGGACCACTCATTATATATTCAATGAAATAATATGTCAATCCACTAGGATTAAATGGTGGACCCCGACAGTGTGTTCACTGTTATATGTCAGTCTATTAGGAATAGCTGCCGGAGCCCTCACTTTGCGTACACTGTAATAATACGTCAGTCTATAAGGATTACCTGCTGGACCCTTAATTTTGTATACACTGTAAACATGTCAGTCCAATAGGATTACATGATGGAACCTTCATTTTGTGTACATATGTCAGTCCAATAGGATTACATACTGGACCCTTCATTTTGTATACACTGTAAATTTATGTCAGTCCAATAGGATTACATGCTGGACCCTACATTTTGACTTTTTAGCACCCCTTGGTGGGGATGTGTGCTTGGTGGAGGGGAAATGGTGGCTGGTGCGTGCAGGCAATGAGATGAGTGTCGTAACCTGCGAACTCGTATTGAAATCTCAGCAGAATACGAATTAAACACTCTCTCATATGAATGAAAATTTTATTTCTACATCTTTAAAAATTCACTTCATAATTAGCATGCATCGTCTTTCAGCTCAGTGTAGCGTATATATGTAATGTAATTTTATTTATATATATATATATATATATATATATATATATATATATATATAATCATACAGGTTAGAGAATTTTAATTCATACTCTACGGAGTTTCGAACCCAGGTCCGCGAGTAAACGGCACCCATCGCCTTGCCTGCAAACACCAGCCCATATCCCGTCACGACTAAGCACGCATCACCAAAAAATGATGGCACTGAATCGGTGTTATATGAACTCGTGTGTAGCAGACACACTCGCATGACGACCTAGTAATTAATTCTCATATATATACACAGTCTTTGTAATAAAAAATCCTTTCTACCTTGATTTCTTTCATAGGAATCTGGAACGACTGTGTGTATATATATGAGAATTAATTACTAGGTCGCCATGCGAGTGTGTCTGCTACACACGAGTTCATATAACACCGATAGAGTGCCATCATTTTTTGGTGATGCGTGCTTAGTCGTGACGGGATATGGGCTGGTGTGTGCAGGCAAGGCGATGGGTGCCGTTTACTCGCGGACCTGGGTTCGTAATTCCGTAGAGTATGAATTAAAATTCTCTAACCTGTATGATAATATTATTTGTATTAAATTATTAATTCTGCCTACTATTATCAAGCATTCTTCTATAGAATCCAGGGATAGCACTTTCTGATCTGTTTGGTATATATATGCACTGAATAACATTCCTTTCAAGTGCACTGGATCCAGCAAGAATCACGTGTGTCAGGGATTGATTAAGCCGACACATTTTCTTTTAAATAATTCTCTAAATTTGCTTAATAGCCTATAATTACTAATATGTCAATGTAATATCCGGGATATAATTTGCGCTTACATAAATTTAAATAAAACAACAGATGTCGTTGTGGCTCATCGATTTCTAGGTCAATAAAAATATTTTCCAGCATCCGCAACAAGCTGAAATAAACTAGTTGAAACATAATAAATTTAAAGGTTTAATTCCTGTAGAAACAGCCATGTTGTAAAGTTTTGCAAACACAACGGTTTTTGTGTTTTATTTGTTTGTCTTGTGTATGTTTTGTATTCACCTTTGAATAAGAGTCATTAAGAGTCGAAAGCACTCGGGCTAGTTAGATATTAGTTTTGCACTGTTCATTGTTAGTTTATTGTGTATATATATATATATATATATATATATATATATATATATATATATATATATATATATATAGACGTCTGCCTTCAACATAGAACTCAGATTAACATTAAAAATTTGTTTCAGCTACCGCGTCAAAAAATTTCGAAGCACGAATTTCCTCAAGAATATCGTACTTACACCTACTCTCCTCGGTCCAGGCGTTGTAGAGTGGTGGCAGATGGAACGAAATATTGGCATTTCCCTAAGATGAAATGGGCTTTGTGTCATTTCGTCATCTCTATCATAGGTCGTCAGGTGACATTTAGAATAACACCAGTCGCTGTGCAGTGCTGGTCAAAACGGTGATTAGTATTTGAATAGAGGAGTGATATAATAAGTGTTGAGGTGCATACTCTTCTCTATATGAAAGTGATTTTTTTTTGTTGCAAATAATGAAATTTCGCGAATACAAAACAAAAACAAAAATAATGAATACGACATGGACCTTTTCATATATTTACTCTAATGATGAGAAACAAACTTAGTATTTCTGGAGTAGTAATCTAATTCTGGCGTAGTAATCTAATTTATATATCGTCCTAATCTGACATCTACTTTTAATCTGGACCATTTTTTTCTTCTTTGCTGGCAATGCTGTTCTTGTCTTGCGAACTAAGTAATCCCCAAAACCAAAGCAATAACTGGTGTTTACAAAAGAGGGAATTTATAAGATATTTAATTAAAATAATTATTATGTAGAAGAAGTCATGTGTTTGTTGCTTAAACACATTGCATATAGAAAGATAAATCACTGTAGACAAGTTTTCACAAAATATTTTTTTTCGCTTCAGAGAGAGAGAGAGAGAGAGAGATCCGCACATGACTGAGGAATTACCTTTCACGAGGTTTCTTTTCCTTTGCCTTCTGTAAGTTTAATCCGGGCATCTGAGTATTTGCCATCCCTGTCAAAAATCAGGTCAGGTTTTTCAAGTACACGGCTGCTTTTGTTGTTGTTTTTATTTTTGCCTTATTAAACTAGTTACTTGTGGGGAACGCAGTGTCATCTGTATCAGTCTTATTGTAACTTGTGGAGAACGCAGTGTCATCTGTATCAGTCTTATTGTAACTTGTGAAGAACGCTGTGTCAAATTATCGGCCTTATCATAATTTGTGAAGTACTGAGTGTCACATTCTGCGTTATTAGAAACTCTGAAGATTGTATTTTTGCTGGTATGCGCCCTTTATTCAAAACTATTCAAGAATGCGCAATGTCACCTGTAATAGCCTTATCATAACTTGTGAAGAACGCTGTCTCTCCAGTATCTGCCCTTGTTATAACTTATGAAGAAAGCAGTATCACATGTATCTGACTTTTTATAACTTGTGAAGAACACACAGTGCTTATCAACAAGCTACTACGTTACGTCACACACGTGACATCCATTGAAGAAATTCTCTTATTAAAGGAAACGATGGATACATGTCAACCATATTCTTTGAAAATGGAAAATAAGCCAATCTTTTCTTGTGTCTGTATTTTGGCATTATTTATTTTTAGTTCAGACTTGATATAGCTAACAGATGTTGCCTAACTGGATTAGCTCACACAAGAGGACAAATTTGATAATCGCGTGTTTAGCAATCGCATATGGCAGAGACAATTGTTTTATATATTAAACAAAATATATTGGTTCCAATTAAATGTACACGTATAATCTAATTTCACTCCAATTAATCATATTGCGTTTCAAACAACAACGAGTCTCTCTCTCTCTCTCTCTCTCTCTCTCTCTCTCTCTCTCTCTCTCTCTCTCTCTCTCTCTCTCAAATGATTGTAACCAGTGCAGAATTTGTTCCTGTACAATTGTCTTCATTCTTGTACATAACGAATATTTGACTAAACTATTAAATTTTGACCCAAATACTGTCTGTCAGTCTGTAAATCTCTTATATATATATATATATATAGTAGTTAGTATATATATATATATATATATATATATATATATATATAGGCAAGTATATATATATATATATATAGACTAGTTGGCTTCAGCCTGACTGATGCTGCTACGTATCTATTTATATCGACCAACAAATGGATGAGCCATATCATCTTCTGTTGCTTTTTTTTTTTTTTTAAAATGTAACGTGGTGTAACCGTGCATTTTATCCCGGATAATTCATTGTTCTAGTAGTAATTACAGGCACGTGAGTGATTAATGAGCAAAATGAAAAAAACAGTTCGAACTTGCATCCTAATTAAAAGGTATTGTATTGTATTGTATTGTACTGTACTGTACTGTACTGTACTGTACTGTACTGCACTGCACTGCACTGCACTGCACTGCACTGTACTGTACTGTACTGTATTTTATAGTATTGTACTGTAGGCCTATTATACTTAATATTATGGTATTATAGTGTACTGTAATTTTTTAAAAACATTCTTGCGATGAATTATTAGTTATAGTTACTCAAATTTACTCAAACATTGACCCTAATCCTGGCCTACATTGTAGTTAATAAAAATTCGGATGTACTTATATAAGCGTATGCATACATACATCTCAACACTGTTTTGGCGATTACACAAGTAGCAAAACTGACAAGATCTTCAGAGAGATCATTGTGTGTGTGTGTGTGTGTGAACGCACGCGCACGCGCGCGCGTGCGTGCGTGTGTGTGTGAGAGAATGTGCGTGTGTGTGTATGTCTGTGCGTGCGTGCGTGCGTGCGTGCGTGCGTGCGTGTGTGTGTGTGTGTGTGTGTGTGTGTGTGTGTTGTCCCAAAATTTATCAAGGTAACCGAGTATTTTCTACTGAAAAATAAATTGCATAATTCATGCCGGCTTCAAGTATCAGTGTTAGCAATTTTAGGAGGAAATTCACATATCGTACTTACAAGCCAGTAGACAGGCCCAAAAGTTAATTTACCATATGTTTACGTCTATTAGTTCCTCATTAACTTAAAATTGTTTATTAAGGATTCATCATTCAAGACACTATTATTTCATATTCAACGCCATTTGAAGAACCGGTATGAAATATGAACTGTAGCCTGTATGGATTAATACATTATTTATCTGAGAAGTTTGATATTAGACCAATGCCGTATGTGATCGTGTATAGCATACAGCCAACCTTTTACAGCGTTGAACCAGGTCTTCCGCCGCGAAATGAAACGACAGGTCTAGATCATTACCGTTAGCTGTAGTCATACTACCGAGATAACATCACAGACTCTGAGCTATCACCGCCTTATCCCACTATAGATCTATGCCTGTGCTGATCACATTATGCTTAAGAATTGTACGGTAAATACGGTAAATACATTAATCTTGAGAAACACGCTATCTAATAATATCGTATTTTAAATCGTATTCTAATCGTTGTTGATAAATTGGATAAATGTTTCATTAAATGCGATTTATACAATATGTTTGTCTCATTACACGCTACGAATGAACAAAACTTCCCATATCAAAACTTGAGGTTGCTTAATATTGTATTTTGTTTCTAGGGCATTGCATGACGGGAAACGAAGGTTAAATGTACAATCTCTCACAAATCTGTAACATATCGAGTGATTTAAAAACCACATGGATGTATTTACGTACACTATGCATTTTCCATATTACAGTTAGCATATATCTGTAAACACCTGTATTTGTTGACAAAGAGGTACGACTTATCACACATATATGCATACTTACATACGGCGACAACGATCAGTGAATATATTGATCCGAAGAATTATAAAAATGGAAATAGCTGCTGCCTCGCTTGGCGCATTAAAAAGTTGGTATTAGGATTGGTCGGCCTGGTGTCAGGATAATGTGACTGGGTGGGACATGATTCTACTTTCTGCGGCATGATTCCCCAGGATTAGACATTACTATAAACGACCACAATGCAGACATCGTAGCGATATGACTCAACTTGTTAAAGCTCTCTCTCTCTCTCTCTCTCTCTCTCTCTCTCTCTCTGTGGATATATTGATCCAATGGACTATTTCATTCTTACCTGAATATGTTGATCACTGGTGTGGGTGTGGGTGTGTGTGTGTGTGTGATTGCTGGCAAGGGGACGATTTAGTGAGGATGGACATCATCGCCATCTATGGACAGATTTTTTTTTTTTAATCCAAAAGGTATTTTAGTTTTCTCGTATATCGTTTTAAGAGTTGTACCTTTTACTGGAAGATGAAACTTGCGTCACATTTACTTGCGTTACATTTAGCCATGGATTAATAGACATTATAAACTGCTTAGATAATAAATGTTAATGGACTGTACAGCAGTCTCTGACAAATTCGTGTATCATAGATAAAAAAGATAAGTCCATGTACGTTCTAATTACGGTAATTAGGATTGCAAGATTCTGCAAGATCTTTTGTCTTATTTCCCGTCGAAATCAACGTCATTTGTCCCAAATGTCAAGGGGCAACACGGAAACAAAAATGAATGCAAGAAAAAAACAGACTTGCAAAAGCTGTGAAGGTTAAATCCAGATGTGGATTCAATAAGGAAAATTACTACTGCACAACAAACAAACTAACCCGATATGATCATCGAATGTGTTTTCTTTCGCGCCGCTTATTCGGTTGTTGTTTTTCTGTAGTGGTTGTTTTATGTTCTTGTCAAAGGCGTGTTCTCTTTCGGAATGTCAGCGTTTATTTCTAGAAAGGTAACTACATGTCACATAGGTCCCATTTTTTAAAAATGAGTTTTAAATGTGTTTTCTTCATTAAAGACATAAACCTATTATATCAAAGCATAAAGTACTGCACATAGGTTTGTATCAAATATTATTTTTGAAAGTTGTATGTATATTTAATTTGTATTGGGTGTTGGCCTTTGTCCATGATTATATGCTATGTATATTTAATTTGTATTGAGTGATTCACCTTTGTCCATAACTGAGAGCAGGAACTGGGCCTACCTGGTTGTTTTTTTATTTATACCATATTAAATAGCTAATTCTTGCTTTTGATTTTAGATTAAATTTTAAGATAATACTTACTTGGTAGTAAACATGCTGCTGAGTGTATGGTAAATTTTGTTAAAAATTAAAAATTTCATAGAAGCAAGTTGTTTTCGAAATAGATGGGAAAATGACCGTCCTCTTGGTTCTGTTATTGTGTCTTCGCTTGTAACGTGCATGTTTCTTTCTTCAGAATTACTCAATCCATAGCTTAACATCAGTCTTAGTGGAATCAATTTAACGTTGTATTTCAGTTAATATCTGAGAGGATTTATTTATTTAAATAAATCTTTCGAATTACAAAGTGCTTATTAATAATTTCGGACTAAATTATTATTTGGGATTATTGTAAATTCATTCAAAGACATTTTGGATTTCATCATTGTGATATATCAAGACTGTTGGTACGTGGCCACATTCCAGGTTATTGGTACATCAGCACTTTCAAGATTGAAATTCACTCTGAGCAGCAATGGAATTCATTCGGAATACTCAATACTCCTGGACTTGTAATAAAACTTTTAGGACCATTTGGGATTTAACACATAATACTGTAATTTTCTTTTAAATTTTCACTTTTTAAGCCAGAGAAATAAATTATTTGTTGAATTTTCCAAACTTGTTGGTTCTCTCTCTTTTCCCTTACTTTGTTTAAGACAGAAGCAGGGCCTTCTCGTGGCACAAAAGGAATATATATATAATATATATATATATATATATATAGAGACATATATATATATATATATATATATATATATATATATATATATATATATATATATGCATTATTTGCGATGTTTACCTCCCTTGATGAACACAACTTATGCTGAGGACAATGGTCCAATAAAACGCTGGAACGAAATCAAAGACATGTTTATATTATCAGCACAAGACGAAAGGTAGATAACCTTGAAATGATTTACTGTTCATAATAAATAAGTGAGCCATCATTGATTTCTTGTTTGACTTAATTATAGTAGCTCGGTTACGAGATTAAATCAATGGTGTTATAAGATTGTGTACATGTAAATCTCAAAACAATACGTTGACTAGTATGCAGCCGGGACAAAGTTCCTTATTCTTACTGGACACACATTCTCTTCGATTATTTAGAAACTACATATTTCCTGCTTACATACATGTAAAGTAGATGACACTTTTTGTGCTGGTAATTGGAGATTACCTGAGGAAACTTCTAGTACCTTTTGAATAAGTGTTTGGTATGACTTGGCCAGGGCGGCGACCTCCCGCATCCGAGGCGGACGCTCTCACCACTTAGGCCGACGGAGCGGAGAGAGAGAGAGAGAGAGAGAGAGAGAGAGAGAGAGAGAGAGAGAGAGAGAGAGAGAGAGAGAGAGAGAGAGAGAGAGAGAGAGAGATTTTATTCTACGGTAAGATATATATGACTTATATACATGGACTTAGAATATACGTGACAGTGGAATCAACTACCGCTTTTGGGTTTAATGTGTGAAATAAACTTGACCTTCATGGCTATTTTATTGAAAGGTTGTTGCTACAGTTATCTTCGATATTCTTAGAAGCTATAGAAATGCAACGAAACAAAAGTTGCAAAGAAAGAAAAAGTTCGAACAATTAAGCCTTTCATATAAGTATAAACATTTTGTAAAAAGAAATACAAAATGGAACCTAAATATATGAAATTTTCAAAATATGTATGCACAATGAAAGATAAAGGAAGAAGTCAAAAACATGGGCGGTCATCTTAAGTTCCAGCAAACTGGAGCAAGTCCTCTCTTATTGTTTTGGAATCTTCGTTAGAGCTATGATAATATGTTATCTGGCGTTACACACACACACACACACACACACACACACACACACACACACACACACACACACACACACACACACACACACACACACACACACACAGCAAACAAGATGTGTAACAACTATCAGAATGTATGTAGTGTCGGTACTCAACAGGGTGCAGTTTTTGAGCCAAGCGATTTTCAGAAGCCAAAACTAACTTTCCTATAACTGAAAGAGGCTTGACTGTAAACAAAACAACGTGCAGTAGGTCTATGATTTCACTCCTGGAACACCAAACAAATCCTCATTACTCACTGTGCGCTGTCGCCATAATGCATATATTCTAAAGAATAAATATTTTCTTCAAAACAATACTAAAATGCTTAAATCTAGCTCATGCATCACCATAATAATAACAGAGTCAAAACTGCTCTAATATAGACTGGCCCCTACATGTGTAGGTACTGACCCGGAAGTATTTGTGGTGACCTGAGTCGACATTATAAAGGAATTCATTTAAACTCTATCATCAGGTACCCTGAGCTCCTAACTACGCTCGTACTGTACTGAAAAAGGCTGGGAACCAGACTACTGATACGTAAATAAATAACGGAAGTAGTGGGTCTGCCCAGTTGTTCATACAGTAGATTGATTTGAAGAGTTGATGGTGTATGACTCGTACGCTTGTTTTTGCTTGATATAATGAGATTAGATAACTTCTAATGCATCAGAGCAATACACACAATATAGAACAGTTAGTAATGTATCACTTTACGATAAGAAAACCCCGAATTATATTGAATATTTTTTATTTTTTTTTTAAACTGCCATTAAAGTATCGAGTAACTACATTCATTAAAGCTGGTAAATTTGATACATGGTTCATAACAAAATATTTGAATACACATATCAAGAAACACATAAAACCTGAACTGGCAATTAACCTATTCAAAAAGGGACATTTCATACAATGAGTTTATTAGTCGTTCGAAGTTTACCAAAATAAGCCACCTATAAAAGCCGATTCTAATACTTCTGGTACAACATGTCACTGTTTGTTGTTTTCTCAGTTTAAAATTTAGGACAGTGAACAATCTCCCCATGTTTGTGTCGATATGATAATATTTCAAATGAAGAACCGTGAGTATTTTAATTAAATACAGGATCAATACTCTGACAACTTCGCTTTGAGTCTATCTCGTGATGTGTGTATATATATATATATATATATATATATATATATATATATATATATATATATATATATATATATATATATATATATATATATATATATATATATATATATATATATCCTTCTGCATCTCCACTTCAGTTTGTGTCTTCATCCTCTGTGCTTCCATCTGCTCTCCTGTCTCTACAAGTCCTTCCTTGATAATCGTGTATATTCTCATTTATAAATAGATTTCCCATCAGATCGCATGCTTATCATTTCCGAGCATGTTCATTAAAACCGTTTCTCATTTTCATTAATTACTTTGTAGACTTATCACGTTCCATTTGCAGTAAGAACAACCTATACAATGCTATATAATTTGTACCTACGTATGCATGTATATTTCTCTATCGATATATCCCCACCAGTTCATCTATTGAACTATCTTTACATGTATCTGTGTGTCTATCTTTCTCTCTATCTGCACCCATTTACTAACAGATACATGGTCTTGCATAACATCTCTGGATTGCACACAGACTAAACATTTTACAGCATATATTCTTCTCTAGAACATTTGATTTATCTCGGCATAAGTTTCGTATAGTTCCCGATATGTTGGACATGGTGGAAAATGTACATGTATGTGACTCGTATCGATCTGATTTTTATTTCTCTTAACGGGACCAGGTATCTTTCCCTTTATTGTATTGGGCACACTGCACGTGTTCTTTTGGTGTATTTAGCTGTCTATTGGAGAATAGTCTGTGTTCTTCCTTGTTTTGTTTGTCTCTTCTTTTGTTCGTTTGTCGCACCCTCTAGTCTGTTACCTATGACGTGGGTTGTATTTCTTCGATGTAAGTATTTTGTATACCAGTCTACATTATGTCATAACGCGACACACTATTTCCAGCGGTATGTGAGAAAAACTGGTAATCCATTTGTATCTGACCTGATATAATTCAAATAATATTATATCATTTCACTTTGCTCATTATGTCAGTTTTAGTGAGATAAGAACGCCATGACATAATGCAAAATCAAAATATATTCTGATCGATCATGACCCCAATCATTGGCCAGAAGATAATCTATCGGATAACTTTCGAAGAAATCACCATTGGATAACCTTATACGGGTGACAGTACTGCATGCACTAACGTTTTCTTCATCTTTCAGCTCCGCTGAGCCTAATTGACCTTAAAAATGCAAGACTCTGGTATATGGTCTCCAACAGCATTTTCTGCTATCATGGAAGACATATGTTTTTATCTCTGACCTGTAATGGGTTTGTTCCCACCTAAAAAGAAAATTATGTTGCTTTAATTCAGTATGAATATCGATTGCACCAATATTTTCTACATGCATG
>JAECUM010043911.1:0-11343 GCA_016617855.1 Megalonaias nervosa
ATATATATATATATATATATATATATATATATATATATATATATAACCATCATATGGTGGTGTACATAGACCTAATAGTCTCAAGGACCATCTGGTATGTGTCATGGTAACTTTAAAGAAGACCACAGAAAAGACAAAGACAGGCAATGCCTAATTTGCAAATGTATGCCTGAGACAAAATCTTTCAGAAGTTCAACAACAGGAACTAACAATACAATCAATCAGAAATTAGGATGACGAGCCAATAATACAATATATCTTTTGACATGCAAAATCTGTGCCACTCAATATGTTGGCGAAACCCTTGATGTCAGAGAGTGAATGGATAATCACAAAAGCCACGTTCGCAAACAAAATCAACGCAAAAGTCTCCAAGCATTACAACTCAAATGGACATACAGTCAGTCAGTCGAGTCCCTCGAGATGTTACCGGCTGAATCAATCCTGGGGTTGACATACATAGAACTTACGTAAAGAACGATACTGGACAGAACAACTGTAATTTCATGGGTATTTTGGCATAAATTAAAGAAAATCTAATCTTCCCGTTGCAGGATTATCAAAATAACAGCCTGTCATCAGTTTTTCGCCCGGAGCTAATTTTACGCTTATATTTTACACACGTTACGACACTTTTTTATTTTATTGTCTTTATTATTATTATTATTATTATTATTATTATTATTATAGTTCATGTCTATATCCTTATACACAATTATCTTAACATATTTCCTTCAGAACCTCGATGCATTACTCTACCCGAATATAATTGTTTCCCCAAATCCTATAGATGGCGTTGATCTACGCAACGCTGTTTTTTGTCCTTTGTTCACAGCTTAGAATTAGATCAGAACATATTGGTTCGCTATATGACAGACACAAGATGCTGCTCGTAAAGTTTTTTTGGGGAGGGGCATATTTCTTCTAAAACAAAACTACAGGGTATGCTCCCTACCTAATTGTATGGGTACCTAGAGGCGTCTTTTTATGTTTTTATAAGTGCTATCATATACGATTTACTTGTTCGTGTTTCATTTTCTATTTGAAGGGTAATTATATATTTTTTAATATAGTTTCTAGGTTGTATTCAAATTTAGAGTTGCTTATCAACTTTATAGTGTGTATTTGGTTGTAGGGGTTTTGTGCTTTACGGATCTAATTTATCAGTGTATCTCTTCTTTTTCTAGCTCTTCGTCAAAATCGAGTTTGTAGAAATTTCTTCTCTCCTGTTGTTTTTTAAGGCTTTGTTTGGCTTTTTTCATTCTTGTTTCTGGTGTCATCGTTTCTGGTTTTTTTGTGTTACTTTTGGTTTCTCAGCCTGTTGTTGTTGTTCTTTTACTTCTTGCTCTTGTTGTTGGATCTGAGGTTTCTATTTTTGCTGCTGTTGTTGTTTTATTGTAATTCTTTATGTTGATCTTTTGATTGTTGTTGTTTTTGTTGTAGTTGTGTGCTTTTTCCTGTTTTTCCTTTGTTTTATTGAGTTAGTTGCTGTTTATTTTGTTGTTTATCTTTTTCTTTGTTTGTTGCTGCTGTTTGCTCTGTTTGGGAAAGATTGTGCTCTCACTGATATGAGTTATCCCTTGTTGTTTCGTCTGCTCTTGTTGTGTTGGGCACTTTTTAGGCATGTGTCCTACTTTCCCACATTTATTGCATTTTATATGGTGTGTACATCCTCTGTATCACGTCTTAACAAGCAATCCATGTAGAAAGAGAACTTTTCTCATCGTGTATAGTTTATCTCTTTCTATTTAAAATATTCTAATTCCATTCTTTGTTGGATATCCAAGGTGGGTGTCCATTCTAGCTGTTGTAACTTTTGCTTGGAATTTCTGTTCACAATTGTGGTCTAATGGGATTTCAAGAGGAATATCCGATACATGCAGTTATGTTGTTCTGTTTTTGATTTTCCTCATAATGGGTTCCGGTTCTTTGACTGTTGCTGTTTTAGCTCCTATTAATAATTTATATGGTATAATCGGTTTGTCTCCTCTCGGCCTCAAAATATATCCTCTATCTCCTCCTCTCCTATTCAGAATTTCTGCTAACTTGGTGAAGTCTTTGTTGCTTACATCTAGAATGACCATAACCATTGACATTGGTGATCTTCTCTCTGTTGGTATTTCGGACAGGTCAATCTCCTGTGTCCCTTTTTTTGTAGCAACATTTTAAGAATGATCCTTCACTTGTGTCTATTCATTTCGTGTCGAAATATTTTGCCAGCTCTGACAGTTCCTTGTTTCTCGCCATTTGCGTTTTGCACGAGCAGCTCGTGGAGTACGATAATCTATTTGTTCAATGCTATTTTAATTTTCCTGTATTTGACGTTTTATAGTTGTCTATTCTGTTCTATTCTTGAATGTTGTCAAAATTCTATGGATCCGCCTTCGATCCTGTGGCGGATCAATATCCGAAGTCTTTACTTCTCAAGAATGAGTGTCAGAATCACTATTATTTTTGCAACTTTGTATTGTTATATCTCTTGTTGCAAATTTTCCCTAGTGATTCTAACATGTCCAGAAGTTTTCGTAGATTTTGTGTTAAATTTCTTTGTAAGTTAATTATTGTTCCCCCGACGAACAGCCTATTTAGCCCAAAACATTGGGAAACCGTTTTGAATCAATTATTGGTACATGCATATATGTAGTGCATTAAATAAGCAACTTCGCTTTAATAAAAGGTACAGTGATTGTCACACATCAATTATGTGTATTGTCTTTGATTTTTTTTTAAATTTCAAATACCAGTGGTTTTATTGGGTATTTTGCATAATGTAACTTTGATTTTGCGACATACGATGGTTGTCAGACGATGGTAATGTTTGTCTCTCAACCTCATTTAAGATTTGAAATATTTGGTTACATTTTCTTCATCCTAAAAGAAGGACATCTAAGAATATTCTATCGATGCAATAAAGAATATAAATCAATAGCCTATTATTGGTAATTGTTAACTTTAACATACCTTAATGGTGTCTAAGCCTTTGTATCGCTGAAGCTTATAAATCCGATGAACAAATTAGATGACTCCATGGATGACTGATGAATCTCGACGTTCTTATTCTCTTGACAACTTCCTCTATCAGACTTGATAAATAATGTAGATTTGTCCGTTAAGATCCCCTGTATAGAAATATAAATTAATGTTTTGAGACAGTATTACTGACTGTTAGCGCTTGGTTAGTAGTTTAACATATAACTCTCTTTGGTTTAAACTTTGTATTGTCCTCATATATATATATATATATATATATATATATATATATATATATATATATATATATATATATATATATAGAGAGAGAGAGAGAGAGAGAGAGAGAGAATTATAAATATACACCAGACAGAACGGAAAGTGATATCCCTGGATTCCATAGAAGAATGCTTGATAATAGTAGGCAGAATTAATATTTAATACAAATAATACTATCATACAGGTTAGAGAATTTTTATTTCGTACTCTACGGAGATTCGAAGCCAGGTCCGCGGGTGAGCGGCACCCATCGCCTTGCCTTCACGCACCAGCCCATATTCTTTCACAACTAAGCACGATATGATAGTATTATTTGTATTATATATATATATATATATATATATATATATATATATATATATATATATATATATATATATATATATATACCAGCCATGGAAAACAAGTCAGACTCAGCTTAGACTCAAGAGTTTAAGACATATGGATCAGATAACGTCCTACTGATCGATAGTGTCCTTAATGGAATGATAATCCTGATCAATTCTATTCAGTCTATTTCATAGATCCACTATCGCTTAATTCTCCTATCAACTGATGCATAGGAACGTGATGGTAAACCTTACTTGGCACACTTCTCTCCGTAAGTCTTTAGAGTAATTAGCTGAATTAGTTTTGAAATCTTAAGCATTTTTTAAATCCATACATCAAGGAGACCAGCCACGACCAGAATTATTAAATTAGCTTATTCAAGTTTAGATTTTTCCGACTTGATCGATTTGTGCACGAGAATAGATATGGTATCGAAGTGTGAAGGTACATAACGATTGCTATCAACTGGAAAAAAAAATATTAAAAGTCCCTTCCACAGGACATTAATCTGTAGCTGGATTGATTAATAAATAATTACGAGATACATCAAGGTCTAATAATACGAGAATGATGGACTTTGACCTGTAATGGTTGTGTGGTTACATATGAAACGATTCAGAGTTTTTGGTAGAGTTCTCGCGTTCGTAAGCCGTCAGTACCAGGTGAAATCAACACTCTAAGAGACATGTCCAATTTTTGCCCCAGAGCTAAAACTGAATGTATTCCACAGAAATCTCAGATAACGATCGAAACAATCAGTATATATATATGTGTTTATTACAAAGGTCTAGTTTTTAATTTTTGTCGAACTGAGTTCAAGGAGAAAACTGTAGACAGTATTTCATAAAACTTACTGCTAACTGCAATTAAATGTACAATTTAAAATGGACCTTGTTGATATAATCCATCGAAGCGTTGCAATTAACTAAGCTGACATGAGAAAATGGATACCTTTTAAAGTAACACATTCGTGAAAAGATGCGACTGTTTAACTATAATTAAAAATCTAGTTCATGTCCTCTAGAATTCAAATTGCATGACGCTGTGAAATAAAAAGTCACGAGCTTGGTATATACTAATGACATATATTAAAATATAAATCTCCAGCAGCATATTTTAAAAATATGTCGAACAATATTCATGGGAAAATTATCAATTTAGAATGTTAATAATCGGGTGATTTTTCATGAGAATAAAACTGGATAAGCATAGCTGAGGTTTGTACGATAATTTCGCTAGTCAGATACGATCGAGCCATTTTAGCAAAGAATACCTTCTACAGAAGAAAATGGCCTCCTTAATTTTCTTTCAGTAACGGATAGGTCGACTGACAAGTTTGTAACACAACACAGTGTGTTGTGGAGGGTAATCGAAGAAGATGTTTTGTGTTGGATCAAAAATGTGACAAATTCAATTTTTCCTAAAGGACTTAGTCCGTCAATGAGCATGTTACAGAGACGGCTAAGACACAACGCTTCCCAACATTTATACTCTAACTTACTTCAGTCATTTTGAAAACGAATGATGTAACCAGCCGTGACTTGAGTTTTGAACTTTTGAGAGCGAACAGATAAGACAAGACATTTCGTACAGAACAGAAATATTGTTTAATTGTTCTAAAATGAACAATGCATGCATACAATGTCACAAAATCAACAGCAGCTAATTTAAAAAGATCAGTTGTTTGTTTCGTTTTCTTTTTAGTCAGACTAGAATCCGTCTTAGTTCATTTTGTGCAGTTTGTGATGAGTAGCCGTGTAGAAAATTCACACACCGCGTATGCAAGATCGGTTACGGCTCATCTCCAGGCTTTGAATCTAATATATTTCCAGTTGTATATAACATCCCAATCTAAAAGTTCTGTTGGTGTCAATCACTAGCAACACGCCATTTCTGATAAGAGTCGTATGTGGACAACGTGCAATAAATCCCTCATATTCTTCACTATTCTCAAAACTTTGAACAAAATGATTTTCTTGTGGACAGATGAATCTTTGCTTATATAAGTAAAATTATTGATACATGTTAGAAAATCTTACAACATAATTCAGTACGGGATAGAAATGTTTAAAATTGTCCAAGCGTTGGAAAACCTATTGCACACGTATTGCATCGATTCTAACACATGCGAATAAGATTGCTTTTCTGTTTAGCACAAGCTGTTACAAATATCCACTAAGAGTTACCATAGTCCAATCTGTTCTAAACATTTCATATCACGTTAGTCGAATCCCGGCAGAACAGATTAACTCTTCCACCAGTCTAGCGCTGAAAGCTTACAAGAAATCGACAGCGGTACATTTAGTATGTTTACCCATGAATTAGAAACAACTCGTGATTAGAGATGCAGATATTTGGTTCAAGCTTTAAACTTTGAAGTTGGAACTGGTTGTCTGCGAGAGAGATGTTGGGTTAAATATACAAAATAATGAATAAAACATACTAAACAAAAATAGCCTAGGACGGGACTGATAAATTTTGAAGATAAAAATAGCTATTGCCTGTCATAGGACGAGACTGATAAATTTTAAAGATAAAAATAGCTATTGCCCATCCTAGGACGGGACTGATCAATTTTGAAGATAAAAATAAAAGAAGAAACAAAAATAATACAAATCGGGAGGAGCGAGTTTAAAACAAAGTTTGAACATAAAAATACCAAACAAAATTGGATGCAGCCTCAGTTTAGATCTCGTGAACATCATGTTTGGCAGCCGGATTGCCCGTCAAAGGATGAGAGGGATAAAAGGTTTCAGTATAAATATAAAAAAGATAAAATATAATTTTTAAAGATGGAATGAGCAAGTTTAAAATAAAAATGAAACCTAAAAATACAAAAAGGTATTAAAAAAAACCATTTGGGAGTTCGAACTCGTGATCTCTTGTTTGGCAAGCGGGACACAGAAAGACAGAAGGAACAAAGGCAAATCTGGGTGTTTATATATTCTTCTAAGAATAATATGAATGTAAGCGTCTTTTCTGATGGCCTAATTAGAGGGGTATTTGAAAAGTTGTGAATATTTTGTTCCAGCTTTATCGTTTAGTTGTTTTGTTGGACCTTGGACCTTTCAGTACAGTTTTGCTGCACAATAAACAAAAAAAAAAAAAAACCTTTTTTTTCTACTGAGAGGCAACTGCATGCATAGATGCGCACGATACCTGTAAATATATGAATATGACGTAACATAAGTAATTGACAGTGACGTAAAATGTCGGAGAAGGAGAAATAATTATGCTACTGAGCAAAGAGCGTGCTTTAAAATCCTAGAACTCTTACGGTACCCTAAGACTGATTTAAAGGTCAACTTGGATGAAGTTTACGACAGTAATCTCTGTTATATCCCACAATTGTGAGCTGGTTTTATCGCTGTATTGTCGCAAATCAGTGATAGATGGCACATGTTCTGAGAAAGCGCTTTCTCACCCATGCGACAGAGATATCTAGCTGTTTTGCAAACCTTACTTTTCGTATCTCAGTCTAGTCATCTCAGACCAGTCGTCTCAGTCAAGGTGTCCACGCGCTCAGAACTATTTTTTGAAAACAGAAACCCTTGTTATCTTCTGCTGTGCCTGACGCAGTTTTTCTAAAATCAAACAACAACAACAAATATATAATAAACACATAGTAACTTAAGGTCAATCCATCTTTGATAACACACGATACAAAAACATTTCGAGAGAGACAAAGACACAAACGCACACGATGTTGAGCTTTTTGGTATTATGCTAGTTCGTTCCACACAGCATGGTCAATTTTATCCTATATGCAGGCCTGAGCTCGATACATTTTCAGGTCAGCGCCATTAAGTGTAGCTAAAGCTACCTAACTAGTTTTAAATACTTCGTGTGAAAAATTATATACTGTTAGCTACATTTAATCACGCTGACCCGAAAATTGACTGTGCTACAGATAGGATAAAATTCTCAATGCTGTGCGAAATGAACTATGACAGAAAACACTGATCCATGCACATATACTATAGACCTATACACTTCATAGCCTCCCAACTCTCTTAACAACTGCAGACAACTTAGTAACAGCTAGAAATGTGTTATGTCAAACATGCTTTATTCTATTTTTGTTAAGCATCTCCATTGCGCCCCAGTTGAGTAAAAAATATACCTACAATATTTAATGACAAATAAAGCACTTACCAGACAGAAGGAATCATTTATCCGTCAACACATTAATCCATAAGCAAATTTCACTGTAGCACTTGCCATATTTCCAAGACAGAAAAATAAATTTTCAAAGAATCCGTGAGCATGAAAGTTTAGCACATGGTTATCCGCTAGGGTTCGTATTTGGAGGGTCTTTTATACACGGGGGTAATTTTACAATCAATATTAAGGACAACACAAGTATGTCACAAATAGTTTCACCTCCTCCAAAAATAAAGGAGAGTTATATACGATAGTGACACACATCTCTAATTACCCATGAATATTCTAATGCAACATGTTACTATTCGTTACAGCTTGTACTAAGAAAAAACTACAAGAGAGCTGAGTACCCAGTATCGTTTCATTATTTACAATATAACTTTTCAAAATTGGAACTGATGAAAATGAAACAGTTTCTTGTAATAAATATTCATCATTTATTGTTAATTTCATACAACATCTAAATATTATATGTGATAATACCTCATTACTATGAGACATTTTATGTTGTTATTTTTCTTTGCTCACGCGAATAAACTGTGTACTTCGGATGACACGGTCACGACGCTGTCCTCATTAACGTATTTGTATTAATGCACCGCATGTAAACATTTGCGCGTGAACTATATTGCACAAGTGAGGAATTCTTTCTTACTTTAAAGGATAATATTGGGTGAGAAAAAGAATCTACGTTGGGATTTGGACCAAGACAAGGAAATCCCAGTCGCGGGGTTACATTATATGTCTCCCCATTCGGCTAGCCTTGTGGGGAGACAAATAATGCAACCCATTGACTGGGATTTCCTTGTCTCGGTCCAAACCTCAACATAGATTCTATATCACTCTGCATAAAAGATTAGAAAGATTCTCTTTATAGTATTTGTGTCGTTCACAGTGTACTTTTATTTTTAAATTATTCTCAGGTTTGATATACTTTAAATATTTAATACTAATTTTCATGTTTTTGCACATTAAGCATGTTGTAATCTTATTAAACCATATCCTATATATTAGATCTATTTCAAATAGTACAGCATCTCTTACCTTAGAAACTGGAGCCTCAGATAGATTTCAGAATATTAAATGCAAGCTGAAAGGTCCCTTTTATTGACCAATTTTATATCAAGATGGAAAATATCACTAGTAATTGATGTGAATCTGTCACCGATTGTTATTTTTATGAGCATATATCGTGAAAATGGAAGACGGTGACCTTTTTTTTTTGCAACACTGTTGTTATGACATGTACCTAATGATGTATTGTTATGGCATGAAGTGCGATTTTTTGGTGATATTGCATAAATATTGCTCATTGATTATTGAAGGCAGAAGTGATTTTTCGTATAAACAGAAGCGAAACTGAAGAAAGTTCTAAAGCACAAGAAAATATACCTTGTTCCAACATCAGACCTGACGTTGAAAACATTGTCCTCAGTATCATAAAGTTTCATGCTAAACAAGGTCTTCAGGGGAAGAAACAAGTTACTTCCAGAAAACAAACACTAGACACAAAAGAAAGAAAACATCTCGACTCCTACAATATTAGCACACCCTTCCGTTTGTTTGTACCTCCCCACCCCGACCAATTTTAAAAACGAAAAGCATCAAGGATATAAACAATGTACAAAACCGAGCAAATTTATTCATTGATTTATAACTTCCAACCTGATTGTCGCCAAGGGGTCTCTAACAATGTCGAATTATTGGCGTATTCAACGCAAACGGAAGCCTCTCTCCCCCCCCCCCGTAAACAAGCAAACAGACTGTTCACTGTCCATTTCTGGAATCTAGAACAGAATATTTCAGTAAAACCTGTGTGTGTCGTATGAGTCCAATAATTGCAATATCTAGTCTTAATATTTCCTCAATCAAGAAAGAAATAGAAGGAACTCTTAGTTATAGGTGTTCAAAGAAATGTAATTACAAAATTTACGGAATTATTGGGATATTGAATATCGGTTAACATCCTCACATCTGTTGCTTGAAAACACAGACTGACCCAAGCAAATATGATGACCGTGTTACTGAAGAAGCTCCCGTTTTATTCGAAACGACAAGTTGACTGTGTTTTTGATCCCCTGGCGACAATCAGATTAAAAATCAATGAATGAAATGACTGAGTTTTATGCATTGATTTTATCCTTGATGAATTCCGCTTTTAAAATCGGTAGGGGTACAACAAACGGGATGGTGTGAGAATACTAGACGTGTTTGAATGACGGGAAACATTTACAAACAATGGATAAAACAAATAGGAGATTAATGAAGAAAAATTAATAAACTGTATTAAAACGTTAAACTATCTATCTATTCTATCATGTCATCAGCAAAATTTTTTTAATTTTTATTTTTCGGCACTCCTTCGACCTTGAGCAATGTTAAGCTATCAGCCCTGGGAGTGTCCCCAAATTGCCTGACTAAAGTTTATAAAGGCTTTTATATGTATCTGTATCCCCCATCGATTAGTGTATGTTTTGTTTTTCAGTAAAAAATAAAAAAATAAAAAATGATACAAATTTATTTAGATAATTAATTTTGTTCCAGGGGTTTCTCTTTTATTTTTCGTTCATTATTCTTGTAATTTAGGTGGGTTGTACTCTTCGGCTGGTTTCTTGTCATTTGTCATTGTCCCTACTGGTCTGTGATCCTGTGAGTTATATTCGTATGCCATAATATTGTGGTATAGCTATGCAGTATTCGTGTTTGGACAGGCCTTTGTTTTGTTATCATATTCAAGTCTGGTTATTTGATGATTACTTATGATATAAACATTTTCAGTTAAAGTGCTGAATTTTGTATTTATATTCGTATTTTCCGATCTATGTCGCTGGTAATTCTTTTCGATGTGTGACGAGACCGGAGTTCTCTTGGCATGGTAACACACACACACACACACACACACACACACACACACACACACACATGTGTCTGCTTTATTTCTTAGATTATATATACACAATTATATTCCATCCGGTCTTATGCCCGTACAGTAGTTCCTTTCGAAAGCTGGGGTGACCTGATTTAATATTTGCTTGTAAATTGATCTTTCTTTTAAATTTAAGAATAAGATTTTGAGTATAAACGCATTTGTAGTGTAAGCGAAAAGTAAAATCTAACTAGCAAAATTAATCTCCTAGTTTTGTATGTTGTCTGTATGTAGTACATCTGTAATACAAATGAGTCTCTTTTGTTTTCTGATTAGAGCTTAAGCCTAAAGGTAGCAAAATATTCGAAATTAAAATAAATAGGAATAAACAGAGATTGCAAAACACATCGGTATTAGTCCATCTGTATAATATGATATGGTCATTTTACCTTGGGAATATTTGAATATAATTTGTAGGAGGAAATGTGAAAGAGAATGTGTTTATCTTCCACTGATGTTTGTGTACTGTATGACGATGTTCCGTGCACGCCGTTTTCATTGACTCCCCCCAAGCCTGTCTTCTTCGCGTTAGCCTCGCAGCATTTCACTGCGCGAGCAATGTCTTTTACTTCCCGAAAGAACATTGATCCCTGTTCCCGTATAACTTAGTTTTGTACCTAAGTACCTAAAAAGTGTATGTTAATGTCTAAATTTAGTACGAACAATTTTATATA
>JAECUM010043912.1:0-21044 GCA_016617855.1 Megalonaias nervosa
TATATATATATATATATATATTGATTTAGCTGATCAACGACGAAAATACCTTGCTTTACATAGGAACAGTGATAAAAACCAGTACACTGCTTGTTTTAAGTAATCTGAACCGGTTTAGCTAAACATCTTAAATATATCCTGTGCCTCAGATTTGAGATTTTCTTTAACATGTTGATATTTTCTTCAAATATCATTTCAGAAAGGACCATGGAGAGAAAACTCATGTAGTAAAACTAAATACACGAATTTGTGTTCGAGGATGTGCTCAAACTTAAGATGCTTTGTGAAACTGGGTTCTGATGTCACCGTGAGAAAACGGCTCTTCTTGCTCACATACTCGGCACAAGTTTGTGTCCCTCCGTTGACTTTTATAGACTTCTTGATTGTGTAACCTATTTCAACAGAACTGTTCCCAAACAGACAGACACGCGCACATACATACATACATACATACATACATACATACAGTATGTATGTGTGTGATCTCTATTTCTGTTATACGTAACAAATATTGTGGTTCAGAATTAGTATTCAGTTTGTGCTCAAACTGAAGATATGTAATGCCAACGGTGCCTGGGGAAGGAAAGAGATCTACAACGAGAGACGTACATTAGAACCACTTGGTACAATGCGGCAGCGATTTAGATAAAGAATGTTAATGGTCGCATGCGCTGAATAGTTTTAACTACTTGCGAACTCTATTTTGGGCATTAATCGTTTTCACAAACTGTAGAAAGTGTCAAGTGGAAATTTTTCAATGGGAATGTGGGGTCTGTCTAAGGTCTTGTCACATTAAAAGGTGATAGTGTAACTGACAAGAACCTAGACATGGCGTATATTGAGTCGTACAGTTGTACTGATAAAAATTATTTGCATCCGTTTTCTGACTGATACAAATATTTTTTATTTTACATTATACTAAACAAAGCAAGAGCTATAGCCCGTTTCACTACGTACACATTAATAAAAATGTTAGAGACATCATTTACTTTAATATACACTATATAATAAACAATAGTATGGAAAATTAAATTCTAAAACTACTTCGAAATGCATTTATGAAACTTCCCCTAGGAATTTATATTGAATATAATAAATATTAGCTCCATACGTGACATCATTTAAATATGAAAAAAAAAGATGATGGATAATACCGTTTATAAGAGTAATGAGATGAAGTCGAATCTGTCCTAAGAACCAAATAATTAGATGATTTCATAAATATGTATTCCCATAGAAATATAGAAGTGATTGATTAAATAAGAATAAATTTACCTACAGTGTGTTTTGCAGCTATGTTTCATTCCCTATTGTTTTTCTCGGGGTTTTTTTTGTCAACTCTTTCTACACCGTCCAATCACACACGTATACAAGCAACGCATCACAGATTGACCAATATTTTCCCATCACTTGGTTTAACTTTGATTGTACTTTGTTTACCCGCATGGTGATTATTTGTCAAAAGATTGACTATCAATGTGATAGTGGCCGCCGCCTATCATGAGATAAAAATGGCGTTTGATACAAAACAATAAGAATAACAACATTCCTAAGACTGTTTTGTTTTTTCCAAAATAGTATATATCTTCAGGCTGAAACACTCAATACACTTGACATTTACAAACTTTTCAGGTCTTCTCAGTTCATTGGGTGTTGAGGTGTCAAATGCGTTACCTACAAATCCCATTCAGACTCTACATTTCATTTGGGTTCAAGGGAACAAATGACAGACTCAAAAGTTGAAAAGCATTTATTGTCTACATCTGAATGATACATCTACAGGAAACAGGCGAACTAAACGTACTTCCTTTCATGGCTAAACTACTGGTATATTTCCTATAACAATAAAATACCTTCCTAACAATTTTCATCCGTTAAATAACATTAATACTTGTTATATCGTCATTGAAATGTACAAGGAACTAAGTTAACGGTACAAATTTGTAGACTAGTTATACAGTGTAGGACTTTGATCCAGCTTTAGAAGTATTTGCATCATGGTCTTACTTTGAAGGTCTATTCCATTCGATTAATCTGACGAAAAAGAGAGGATATATATATATATATATATATATATATATATATATATATATATATATATATATATAGCTGATCAAACGACAAATACAACACAGCAATTTGGATAAAGAATGTTTAAGGTCGCATCAGCTGAATAGTTTTAACTACTTGCGAACTTGCAAACAACATTTTGGGCATTATTCGTTTTCACAAACTGTAGAAAGTGTCAAGTGAACAGTTTTAAATTCGATAAATGGAATGTCTAAGGTCTTGTCACAGTTAAAGGTGATAGGTTTTAGTATGTATTTTTAACTTGCAAGAACCTAAAAATAGCATACATTGAGTCATAGACTTATATTGATACAAGTGATTTGCATCCGTTTTCTGAAGATAACAAATATTTTTGTTTGCTTTACAATACACTAAACAAAGCTAGAAATGTAACCTGCTTCACTACAAACAAATTAATAAAATTTAGGAGACATTATTTATTTTAATATACACAATATCATAAACAACAGTATGGAAAATCAAATTCTAAAACTACTTCAAAATGCATTTATGAAACTTCCCCGAGGAATTTATATTGAATATAATAAATATTAGCACAGAACACTAACCGTCACAAAATTTAAATATGGAAAAAAGATGATGAATAATACGGCTTATAAGAGTACTTATATGAAGTCAAATCTGTCCTAAGGACCAAATAATTAGATGACTTCATAGAATTTTATTCCCATAGAAATATAAAAGCGATTGATGAAATAAGAATAAATTTATTTACAGCGTGTTTTGCAGCTAAGTTGCGATCACTATTATTTTTCTTAGTTTTTTTGTCAGCACCTTTTTTACTGTCCAGTCATACACGAACCCAAGCTATGCATCACAATCAAACACGTACCCAAGCTACGCATCACAATCATACACGTACCCAAGCTACGCATTACAATCATACACGTACCCAAGCTATGCATCACAATCATACACGTACCCAAGCTACGCAATAAAGATGAACCAATATTCTCCAAAATATATTGTTTTAAACAAGCTGCCGATATAATAATAAAAATTAAAAGAAGATATCATAAATATTTGACGAGTAATTTCTGCAACACCACACACGTTTAAAGACAGAAAAAAAGGCTACCATATACCCGCCACCGTATTCCCTTAACCTCCATCCCAACGTACAAACACAAATCTCCAACCTATTTGAAATATACTTTGATAACTTTAAAATAAACGCTCAGGTTTATTGAAAAAAACTATATTAAGCTGATAGATTTAGCATGTTTACTTAGTTACTTTGTTTATAGTCGACACCGGACATTTTGGGTCAAAACAGCATGAGCGCACATGGAACTATGTAAGGTGATTCATGCGGGACGTCAACAATCTGAAATTGGCACAAGGGCAGTATATATAAACTAGGTCTTATATACCCGACATCATTTGAGAGTGCAATATTCGTTTTCATCGGTAAATAGTATGTGTGACCAGTTGGCGAGAGGGACTTCATGCCAAATATTAATGCGACCTCGTGTTGTTTTGTTATTTTCTCTTTCGTTTTCCCCAAAGGCTTAAAATATTTCAAAGTCCTGTATCGCTGCCTAACTAATTTCAAACTAAACTGGGCAACCTGCTGTGAATACGATGACAAATATGTTTCTTCAAGACAGCGTTAAAGACTCTCGAGTTGAATATGACAGTTGCATCAATGGGCCTTCTGTTGACAATGATAAACATATCGCATTGGCCATCAACCAGTATGATTACTACAACAATAGGTTTTCTGAGGGAGAAAATGGTCAACATTCTAACAGCAAAACGGAAAATCCTGTAAAAGAATGGGCACAGAAAGCAAACTTTCTTCCACGTGATACAGAAGTGCGCAGGAATTCGCTTCATGTCGGTCTGGTTCACTCCAATCTAGCTGAAAAAAATGATACTGGCAATGGCATCCAATATGGAGACAAACCAATATTCATTCCGCTAAAAGTGGTTGAATGTATGTCATTGGGTCCATCTGAGTACAATGGTGACAATCGTGGGTACACAAAGTTCTACGATGATGTTTCCAAATCAGCTTTGACCAGGGAAGGGCCTCAGGAAAAGAAAGCACAGAACGGCATGTCCGATTATTATTCTAGCAAACAGAAGATTGATGGAGAAGCAATTGTGGACTTAGCCAAAAATAAACACAACCGCTGGAACCGGATAATCCATGACTATTTGTGGTGTCCGTTTGTACTGTTTTTCGTGTTCTTCTGTTGTGCGCCAGCCATTTTGCTTATGCACAAATCGGACATTGCGTTTCGAAAAGGACGTGATTCCGAAGCCAGACGTTGCGCCATATTCTCCTCACTTTTGTATGGAATTGGGCTGGTGCTTACTCTTGCCTTTTATACCATGATTTTTGCCTTGGTATTTATTTTCACTAAATACGAACTTTACTAGATCAGTTAATTTTATCTTGTAATGATAACCATCTTATAATTTGATTTAAATGTGTTTGCTCAAAATTCCCTTACACTGATATTCAAGTAATGTGCTCTGCAGTTCTCAATTAACCATATCAATCTACTGTATTGTAATGGCATTTGTTCCTCGATGCAAGCTTGAATAAGATGCCTACGAAAAAAACATTATCCTACAATGTAAGGAAATATATTTTATATCCATCAATATTTTACTGATTTATATAAGCTTCTCGGTCACAACAAATTATAACTAAATAAAGAAATACATGAATGAATAAATCAATTAATAAACAAATATAAAAGGTTAAAAAGTTCAAAAGATTTTCATTGTCAATACAAGGCAAATTTAATTGAAAATAGTTCCCACGTGTTTATTATTATTATTATTATTATTATTATTATTATATCAAGTTTAGATTACTTTGTAGGCTTTGAGGTTTTGAAATATTATCTTTGTAAAATTTGAATGAACTAATGCCATAAATGTTCATATATGAATAACTTTTTTATTAATCTGCTTTTTTGATTAAATCAGTTATTTCATACATACATGGTGACAGTTTTAAGTAAATATATATATATATATATATATATATATATATATATATATGACTGATCTTTATCTCTAGTCTTTATCTAAGGAAGCTAAAACAATGTGTGTAATTATGAGAACTTGTATTACTTCCTAATTCTTCCCATTGATGAAACAAATTTGTTGCAGTTAGGTCCTGTAGCTGTTTCATGCCGCTCATAAGAGAGAGAGAGAGAGAGAGAGAGAGAGAGAGAGAGAGAGAGAGAGAGAGAGAGAGAGAGAGAGAGAGAAGTCATCCATCAATTAGGATAGATAGATAAATAGATGGAAAGATCGAGTCAGTTTGATGGGTAATACATACAACCATCAAAATATTAGTACAAGATGCGTCAAAATTGCGATTTATCCCCTCTTCAACACGAAAGGTTTTAATTTAAAATCTTTGATTTTCTTTGTTTCTTTTTTGTAATAACTGCATAAAATTGGAACATGGCTATATAAAACTGCCTCGCTTTTCTCCGGCTATACAAACACTACCAAACTAGAGGTATTTATAAAATGACGATCGGATTGACCTGCGACCCTTTGCTCTTTCCCTTATGCGACTGTTGATTGATAAATGCCTTTGGTGACCAATGAGTCATTTTCGTTATAAAGCACAAAGGCAGCTTAAGTCAATGGCCCTTAAACCTTCAGTTTTTCTTTCACAATTTGCAAAAGATAATTGTCGACATATCATGGGTAACATTGTACATTTCTTATAGATGTCTTTTATTCCCCCATATGTATCGATAGGGTGCTTTTTGTACGCCAATGTTCTTGATCAAGTAGAATCTGGTTTGCTGGAGCATCTTATTTGCTGGAAACATTATGGCAGATGTGACAATCAACTGCTCGTCGTTAAGCATGCGTTATATAAGAGTAGTCTCGGCGCCTCTTTCGGGGAAAACTGACCACGTTAATTTGCCACATAGCTCAAGGCATTGAATTACAGCGTCGAGACTATAACTTTACAACATATTTTGTAGCCCAAGGTGCCTTAGTGCTTGAGTGCTGAAGTGATAATAAAAATGAAAGCCGTATATATATATATATATATATATATATATATATATATATATATATATATATATATATATAGATAGATAGATAGATAGATAGATAGATAGATAGATAGATAAACGTATTTTCAGCAGATTAAGTGATTTCTTTTATTTTCATAAAACTGAATGAAGGTAGTGAGACTTGCAGCTAATAAATGAAATATTCTGCTTGATTTTGGAATCTACAGCGGGACTTATTCGACTTAATTTTATTTCAGATTTTATATCCAACTTATTTAGGAGAATGAACTTTAAGGTGACCACTTTTTTCCCGAATGTCAATTGTATGAATCCAGTTCCCTTACGTGGTATTTTAATTATTGTTTTTCTTAGCAACAAAGTTCTATTTTTTATGAAAACTTTCAAATGTATACTTCATGTGATTTGTGATATATGTACCTACATTTTATTAAAAGTAATGTATAGTGTTGTTTTGTTCTTAATCTGTTGTTACTACTGACATTGCATTCTTCCTGATCGGTTTTGATTTCCCGTTAATATTCGCCATCTATGTAGCTGTCTGTTGAAATAGGTAGTATTTGCTTTATGTCGTATCGGGAAAAGAACTCCTCCATAGCTATTTCAGTTCTATTTTGTTTTATCCTTGCGATGCCCCTATGTCACGTAACAAAATCTAAATATATTTGCTTATGCTTGTAACTCTTGTAACCTCTCCTCTCCTCTTTCTCTCTGTCTGTCTGTCTGTCTGTCTCTCTCTCTCTCTCTCTCTCTCTCTCTCTCTCTCTCTCTGAGGGAAAATAACTTATAAATGAGAGTAACTGAATGATTTGTATATCCAACTGCATAAGATACTCGTAATCGACTCTGTATAATGATCAGGAATATTGCTGCATAGTAATTATGAGTATTGCTGTACAGTAATCAGGATTATTTCTGCAGGCTTTTACACATATCCTACTTCTCGTGGGTGTGTGATTTACATTTTCAAAGCTGCTTTACCAATTTTAGTCATATCGCCAAGATGTCTGCAGTGTGGCAGTTTGTAGTGATGTCTAGCACTGGGGCATCATCCCTCATATATATATATATATATATATATATATATATATATATATATATATATATATATATATATATATATATATCATCATGTCCCACCCTGTCACCTTATCCTGACACCAGGCCGACTGGACCTGACACTAACCTCTTAATGCTCAACACCTAGCAAGGCAACTCCTAGTACCATTTGTATAAGTTATAGGTATGACTCGGCAGGGGTTTGAACCCGCGACCTCCCGCATCAAAGGTGGATGCTCTCCTCCTTCTCGGGCACAATAAAAATAGTCACTTTTGATGCAAAAGCATAACAATCAGTTAAGCATGTCGTATATGTAGTTCACGCAGCATACCTGTTCCGTTGAAAGCTACATAATGACGTTTACACATCATTGATATTTCCACGTTTATCTGTGTGTGTGTGTATGTGTGTGATTTGGAATTTTAACGAAGCTTTAACAATTTTTCAGTTGTATCGCTACGATGTCTACAGTGAGGCAGTTTATCGTGCCGCTGACATATAGCACCATGTCCCATCCAGTTACATTATCCTGACACCAGGCCGGCCAGTCCTAACACGAATCGTTTAATGCTGAGCTCCAAGCGAGGCAGCTGCTAGTACCATTGTTTAGAAGTCATTGGTAAGACTCTGTTTCATCGTCCGTCCTTCGGTTCGATATTAGCTCGTTTTACCTAAAGCAAAAGGCGGAAAAGACAAGGCTGAGCTTAATGGACATCCAGTCTTAAGCAGACTTGTTTCTAACAAACATATTACGGTTCTAGTTCACGAAATCCTTTAGAATATTAGATAAAAACTGATTCAGAATGTTCTATATATGATAAAATTTTGAGCTAAGAGCTTTAATATGTGGACATAAATAACGTATCAATTAAGTCATTGCTTTTCCATTGTCGTGTTTATTTTGGGTTTCCCCTGAAATAAAAATACTTTTGTCAATAGAACGTAAGTGACTACTTCCTCAATACAGAAAGATTCTTTTGATAAGACATTTTTATTTCAAAGATTCGAATCCTGCCGGGTGATTTTTTCAACATGTCACAACAATTTATTCTTAGAAAAGTAAATCATCACTGATGTTTCGGTATGTTTCTTTTTGTTATATTAAGAAAAATGTGGAGATTTGTAACTAATATGATGTACCGTTTGTCACATTTCCATAGAGATGCAGTCTGTGTGCAACCTTATCACATACCAGGAGGTGGTCCTTAGCTTACGTATACGGAGCTATAAATACAGTATACACTTCCTGTATAAAATTGGCTCATGCAACCAATCATGATGATAATTCCTAAAGAGTGTCTGTTTTATTCTTCACAGAAGACACTCTCCTTAACCAACCATTTATAGCGTAAAATGTCTTAGTGCATGAGTGCTGAAATGATAATGAAAACGACAGCCATATATATATATCTATCTATCTATCTATCTATCTATCTATATATTATATTTATATATATATATATATATATATATATATATATATATATATATATATATATATATATAAAGATTTTCAGCTTATAAAGGGATTTCGTTTGTTCTTTTAATACAACCGAATGAAGGTGGTGACACTTGCAGATGATAAATGAATTATTCGGCTTGATGTTGGAATCTAGAGCGGGACGTATTCGATATAATTTTGTTTCATACCGTATATTTGACTTATTTAGGATAATGAACTTTTAGTTGACCACTTTTATTCCCGAATGTCTATTGTGGAAATCTAGTGCATTTGCGGCGTATTTTAATGGTTCTTTTATTTATAGCAAAGTTCTATTTTTTATGAAAACTTTCAAATGTATACATTGTTTGATATGTGATATATGTAAATTCGTTTTATTAAAAGTGATGTATATTTTTGTTTTGTTTCTTAATCTGTTGTTACGATTGCCATTGCAATATTCCTAATCGGGTTTGGTTTCCCGTTAATATTCGCCATCTATGTAGCTGTCTGTTAAAATAAGTGGCATTTGCTTCATGTCGTATCGGAAAAAGCCCTCATCCAGAGCTATTTCAGTTCTATTTTGACTTATCCCTGGCATGCCCTGTGTCACGTGACAAAATCTTAATAAATATGCTATGCTTGATCCGCTTGAAACCCCC
Source organism: Megalonaias nervosa (assembly GCA_016617855.1). Lineage (NCBI taxonomy): Eukaryota > Metazoa > Mollusca > Bivalvia > Unionida > Unionidae > Megalonaias > Megalonaias nervosa. The sequence goes on from JAECUM010043912.1 coordinate 9,280, forward strand.
TCCCCCGCTCTCTGAGTGAAATAACTTATAAATGGGAGTAACTGAAAGATTTGTATATGCAACTTCATAAGATACTCGTGATTGACTCTGTATAATAATCATAATTATTGCTGCAGAGTGATTATGAGTCTTGCTGTATAGTGATCAGAATTAATTAGGAGTCGTTTGTATGTCTTTGTCTGATCGTCCGTCTTTCGGTTCGATATTATATGTTATTTCCTAAATCGTAGGGCGGAAAAGACAAGGTCGAACTTATAGGGCATCTATGTCTTCAGCAGACTTGTTTCTGACACTCATATTACAGATCTAGTACGTAAAACCGTTAACAATTATATTGGATAAAACCTGATTCTAAATTTTCTAAATATGACAAAATTTTCAGCTAATGTTGACATAAATAACGTATCAACTAAGTCATTGCCGTTCAAATTATGTTGGGTTTCCACTTAATTAAAAATACAATTGTCTATAGAACGTAAGTGACTACTTCCTCAATACAGAAAATTATTTTAATAAGACATTTTTATTTCAAAGTTTCGAATCCAGACGGATATTTTGTTCAACCTGTCACAATAAACAGTTGATTCTTAGAAATATAAATCATCAGTAACGGTTCGGTATGTTTCTATTTGTTATATTAAGAACAATGTGATGATTGCAACTGATATGATGTAAAATTTATCACATTGTACAGAGTTGTACTCTGTGTGCATCCTTATCACATCCTAGGAGGTGGCTCTTAGCTTACGGAAACAGAGCCATACTTACAGTCTACACGTCCTGTATAAATTGGCTCATGCAGCCTGCCATACAAATATCCATGACGATTCCAACTAAAAAAACAAAAAAAGAAAAAAACGGTTGTATTCTTCACACAGGACATTCTACGACCCTCTTTTACCCATCCACCCCTCAAAAAAAAAATTGTAGTAAAGTAGTATCGACAGAGATCTCTCGAATGTTATCCAGCCCGGTTTGCACGTGTGTCTATGTATGAATGTTTTGCAACAGCTGAGCTGAAATAAGGTGCACTATCAAGAGGTCTATACCAAACTCAACGGAGAGGCACAATGTTTTGTTGAGTACATGCACAAGATGAGACGTTTTAACAAGGCGGGACGAATGCGAATTTAACATCTTAAGTTTTTGACACGAGAGGTATGGAAAATAAATGCTTTATCAGCTTTCAGAAGTACCTTTGATCCTTTCAACAATTTGGAATGGAGGTCCTGATGGCCATTTGTAGCCAAGCAGACGGATGTAAATTTTGACCACCCTACAAATAGAGGAGAATAGAAAAGTTCATGAATATCTGGTCTTTTAAATATCCTAGATTGTTAGGTTTAATGTATTTAATATTTATGGAAGACAAAGAAGAATTTTAGGAATGAATAATCAATCTTGTGGTACAAAAGTGCAGCAAAAGTCAGACTATTTGTCGAAAACACTTTGATGAAAAATAAGTTATCTCGAGGTAAAAGAAAATTAAGTTTGGTTCGAAAATACAATCCCATCTATTCCCACACTACACTGCCAAATTTTAAATACTCAGTCCCTTCCTAGAATTTCTTCTTGTCCTTAGAAAAATCTATGTTGTGAAAAACCTCTCATCCTTGTACTCGCACAACAGTTCACATCGTTATTCTACAAACCTGGTTGTGGAATGTTTTAATATAGATATTATTTAACGAAGATGAGGACGCGTAGATGTTTATTTCCGATTAATGTACTCTTTTACGTCTTTTATCTAATTTGATACATGTATATTCATCAGTTCTCTATATTTTAAATGAAATGTAAACTGAAAACAAGTAGTACACTGCAATCAAATATCCACCAAACACAAATATTACCCCGAACTCATGTGTACACTGCAATCAAATGTACACTAAACACAAATTGTACACAGAAATCAAACTTACACTGAAATCAAATGTACACTGCAATCAAGTGTATACCAAAAACAAATAGTACACAGAAAATAAATGTACACTGCAATGAAATGTACGCTGAAAGCAAATTGTAAACTCAGGTATGGCATGCTTTACGAAGATCATGAAAAGGGACCCAAAGGAAGCATAATTAAACAACGTTATCACCGTAATAAAATAATCGACACTTCGCTGGCCATGAGTCGAAATAGTGAAAACTATCAAGAAGTATAAGTTTGATTCCCATCGCTTAGCATTGTTATTTGGTGGAGTGATATCCACTCATCATTTAGCATTGTTATTTGCTGGAATGATATCCACTCATTGTCTGACCAACCACCTTTGCTTCTTCACATTCACTCTAAATTATTACATTTAGATAACTTTTAAAAAAAAGTTGAATGCAGCATGCCAATCAGATGATTTCAATGTTGCATTATATCATTTAGTTCATTCTTCACTACACTACACCAACCCATGTAATTTATATGTTGATGAAACCGTACGTGATTTCAATTTTCAGCACCCTAACTCATCATTTAGAATAGTTATTTTCACCTGTTTCTGGGCCCTATATTAGAATTAAGTTAATTCTGATATTGAGAATTCTATCAAACAATATTTAAGTGTCCATACAACATCATCTGTAGGTTTATGTATTCGATTTCGAACCAGGCGATCTTTGACAGAACTCGTTCCTTGAGTAAATACCCTCTTAAATCTACCAAAGCAGCAAAATAATTTTGCTTTCACATGACACCTGGAATGTGGAAGCACCGCCAAATCCGCATTGCTTTAGAATCTCTTACTTTTACTTCCAAATTTGTGGAATGTACCTTTCGGTCCATGTACACTCTACCAAATATACTGCGCACCTCACATGAGCGTCTCTCATTTTTATAATATGTATTTTTTATGAAGAAATGCGGTTTAGGTCAGGGACATTATTTCCCAATTCGGTGAACCTCGGCCAGACATCGTACTATTGCCCAGTAGCTGTGCATTACAACTTGTTCAGTGTGTCGACGTCAATCTTGCATGAAAAAGTTTGTTTATGTGATCGGTTTAAGATATGTTTTTGATGCTGCATCAAAAGAGACAATAATGGACATTTTGATGCAGTGCAGCTTATATAAAGAAATGTTTGACCCTCTGTTTTAATATATTTATATCATTTTTCACGGCATCTTTTATTCTATATACCATTACAAGATTTTAACATCTTCACCTCTTGAAGTTGTATCTCGTGTACATAAGTATACGCATTTGGACGGGTCTTCCTAAGTTGGATTTGTTTTGTGGGACATTATTCATGATTTATTTTAGAACATTTAAGTCCGTACCATAATATTAGTATTGAGTTGTCACGCAGTTAACACTATACATACATACATACATACATACATACATACATACATACATGCATAGGAACTGAGAGAAAAAAGTTTTAAAAATTATTTCTATCACAGAACTTTTACGGTACATATATATATATATATATATAACCAACATATATATATATATATATATATATATATATATATGATTAAAATAAAATCTTATTGAACGCATACGATTACATCTTGACATGATAAACCTACAAGATGGTCTCCCAATGTTAAATACCTATTGACCCCAAAACTTCATTCTGATGTCAAATATCTGTTGGACACTATAAACGTCTCACTCAAGTTACGCATAGGATTCCACACTATGCTGTGTATATATATATATATATATATATATATATATATATATATATATATATATATATATATATATATATATATATATATGTTACATAAAGCTACGTACAATAATAACAAGAGAAAAGAGTGAAGTCAACAAGCTTTGTATATTTTAACAAAATAATTTATTTCCCTAGAAAACAATGTAAAAATTGGAAATAGGACTTACGGGTTGTGAATATAATCCAAAATTTAATCCTAAGAATGAAAAATACAAGTCCTATCACTAAATAATTCTATTGGAATCCAGGTTCGAATCTCGATGACGTTCCAATATGGAAGACGATGACGTCAGATGTGATCCTTGCATAAATAGCAACAATTCCTCAATTGAATCACAGTTTATGTTTCCGAATAACTCCAGAATACATTTCCATTGAATTACTTTCTCAAAGAATTTTATAAAACAGTACACTCGTTTGGTTTTCTAGAGAATAGATTATTAAATTCCAAAAACAAATGAACTTCAAAACCAATCTGGTTTCAACAATAGAAACCTATCCAGCCTTCAAGGTTTCAAAAATACAACTCACTGAAAAGCGCTCAGAGAGGGTATTAAATCAAACCAAATTATCATCCCGTTCTCGCGAGATAGATCAGGTGGTCTCTTAACACTTGAACAACACAATAGGAAAAATGTAATTTGTCACGTAGCAAGAACATCCCTATCTAAGAACCAGACTCTCACTCTGAAATAAATTTAAAAATAAAACATTGTTTATTCAGACTAGGCTGAAATGACCTTGGCAATAGCCAATCGTTTTCGCGTAGTGGTTAGACCAGCGCGAACCAAGAATAATACTAATGTTTACGTCTTAGATAAACAGAATTACTGAAAGAAAATATCGAATCTCGTGAAAATAATCATTACATTAAAATGTAATGAAACAAAAATAAAATAAAAAAGAATTTTAAAACGAACACACAAGCTGATCATATAGTACCGATTCAAAAGTTCAGCGAAATCGGAACAAATAATAACCAAACGACCCCAGCTTAGACACAATCGGTCAAAGCTTTTAATCATGTTAAAGGGGTGATAATATTAGAACATTGTCAAAGGTATGTGCAAAAAAAAGAAAACAGAATAAATATAGGATTAACCTTCCCGTTCACAACTGTATTCCATCAAAACATCCATGGGATTGGAGTCGTTGGTTGGAAAATACACTTCATAATGTCATATAATATTGACAATACAACTTCGTTACAAGTCTGCTACGTATCACGCTATATACAAAATTTTGCATTGTTATCCAAACATAATAATCTAAAACAGTTACTGTGCAAAACAAAAGGTGGGTTGGTCAGACAATCAGGGGATATCACTCCACCAAATAATAATAATACTACATGCTGAGAACCAAACATCCCATGGCAAGCGAAACGTGAATTCTATTATCACAGTGATAAAGCTATTTTATTATGTTGCTTTAGGAACCTCTTATCATATCAGTGTATCAAGCCTACCTTGAGTATACTATTGGCTTTAAGTGTACTACTGATTTAAAACGTAGACAACTGAGAAGAGTTCATATAACGTCAGAAGGAAAAGAAAATCCTAAGAAAAGAGTACATACATTAGTGAATAAAAAAATACCACTGTTGATGCATTTGAACAAATAAAAGATCTATATCCAGATTTGGATAACAATGGCACGAACTGTTGTTCGGGTACAGATATTGGTGATTTTGTTCACAGCATACTCGTGGATTCTATGGACGAGAAGAATTTCCGTTTGAAACTGTCCTCACAAGATCGATTAATACATACAGATGTTGGGGGAAAAAACTGGAGGAAAATATTTACATATTTGAAAAGCGCTTGATTTAGTATATCGTGAAATATTTATTGGAAACCATAGACATAAAATCGTAGATAATTTGCTTACATGGCTTTTGATTATTACCTACCAGGAAGGAAAAAAAGTGTGTTTCCGTAGCCATCTTCTTTACAGTCAAAAAGTGGATTCCTTCCAGGCTGTATTGTTTCCCCCGATTTCTCTTTCTCCTTTTTATTAACGATTTACCTATTTACATAACTGATGACAACTTTCCATGCCATGAGTAATAAAACCACATCTCGTGAATAGCATTTAGAATAAGACATTGATACAATTATAATGTTTTGAGAAAAGAACAAAATACAATTAAAAACAATCAAATAACATTATGCCAATTGGATTAATGCAAAGAATCATTCATTCATTTCATGTAAGTAAACTAAAAAACAAAAAACAAAAGACTTATAGGTCTCCTTTACAGCAGTAATATAATTACTTTATATAAATCTATTCATACCATGGATCCACGACACAAACGCTCTATTCTATTAAGAGTGCTCACAAGTTATAGAAAAGAATTCCATCATTTCTGTCCAAATTTTGTAATGCGTATGTAAGTAATAAAATTAACATTATACATGCTGATATCCATTTTCACTACTGTTATTTTTCCTTTTTCATTCTTCTTCTTACTCGTTCAATTACTATTGACAGCGTCGAAGAGTTTATCAAGGCAGAGAGAGAGACAAAGATGTCACAGGTGATGTATACAGCGGTCAATGGCGTCAGAAAAAGTTACGCATCGCTGGATACTTTGTTCAAAAAAATATGGCGAATAGAAGTAACCGGAGGCAATACCATCATGGTATATTTTTAGCACACAGTTGATTTCAGTACCGATCCTCAAGACTTAGTTTTTACCCTAATGGTTTCACGATATTTGTACGAATTTTTTTTTTAACTCAGTCGTGATTATTCGTCTAAAGATTGACAGCTCATGATTATACTGGCCGCCGGCTATCATGAGGGTGAAAAAAAAGCGTTTAATACAAAACAATAACAACATTCCTAAGACTATTTTTTTCATAAATATTAGATTCCTTCAGGCTGAAACTTTGAATACACCAGACATTTATGAACTTTTGAGATCTCCTGAGTTTGGGGTGGGTGGGTGGGTAAATATTTCGTGCGTTCGTTTAGTTACAAATTACATCCAGGTCTGCATTTCAAGGGAACAAATTTAATCTGAAAGTTGACAAAGCATTTACTCTGTACATCCCTCATAGTTGTTGAGACGTAAATGATACGGCTACCATAATAGGCGAACCAAACATACTTGCTTTCATGGTTAACTTACCGGTATATTTCCTTTCAAAATATAATTCCTTCCAAACAAATTTCATCCGTTTCATAACATTAATACTTCTTATACCGTCATTCACATGTACAATGAACTCTGCAAAGCGACCATATATATATTGTTACGTGTAGGCTCGTACAAAAGTAAGAAAAGAAAAGAGTGAAGTCAACAAGCTTTGTAAATTTAACAAAATAATTTATTTCCCTAGAAAACAAGGTAAAAATATGAAATAGGACTTACGGTTTGTGAAAATAATCCTAAAATTAATCCTAGAATTAACAAATGCAAGTCCTATCACTAAACAGTTCTAATTGAATCCGGGTTCGAATCTCGATGAAGTTCCAATATGGAAGGCGATGACGTCAGATGAGGTCGTTGTACTGATGGCAACCGTTCCTCATTGAATCACAATTTATAATGTTCTGTTTAGAATTCCAGAATAATTTCCATTGAATGTCTTTGTCCCAGAACTTTTATAAAGAAGACGAGTATTTTACAGGGTGAATAAATTATTTTAAATAATAAACTCAGATCAAATGGCAACAACAAGAATACCTTTCGGCCTGAAGGTATAATTTAAAACTGCCCAATTCTACTAGAGAGGGTCTGTTTATAGCAGCGATTTTAGAGCACATGGTGGCTCACGTGACGGGCTATGTGATCAGTAATTTGAACAGCGCAGTAAAAAAAGAATGCTATTTTACACGTACGCTAGAATAGTCCTATCTAAGAATCAGATTCCTACACTGGAATAAATTAAAAAAGCAAGGCTGTTTGCAACTGAGCTAACACGTGGGCCGCACATGACCTTGGTAATAGCCAATCATTTTCGCTTAGTGTTTACAAATCGTCTCAACCAAGGTAAACTAAAAATACTGATAATGTAAAACCTTTTATGTTCAAATCAGGTCAAAACAGGGGAGTGATTTTACGAACAAAGTCAAATCCTGTGAAAATTATCATTATAATAAAATGTAATGAAACAAAAATAAAATAAAAAAAGGAATTTAAAACTAACAAACAAGCAATTTAATTACGTATACGTAACAACAGATATATATATATATATATATATATATATATATATATATATATATATATAACTATATATATATATATATATATATATATATATATATATTCAGCTGATCAAACGACAAAACAAATACATTGTTTTACATAGGAACAGTGATAACATCAATAGCTTAACCAGTACATTGCTTATTTTAGGTAATCTGACCTGGTTTTACTAAACATCTTAAATATGTACTATGCCTCAGACTTGATATTTTCTTTGACGTCGTGACATTTTCGTCAAATCTCGTTGCACAAAGGACTATGGATAAGAAGTCTCAGGCGGTAAAAATAAACTCACGAATTTGGGTGCGAAGATGTACTCAAACTTACGATGCTTAGTGAAACCGAGTTTGATGTCACCGTGAGAAAACGGCTCTTCTTGCTCACGTATTCCCGTTGACATTGACAGACTTCTTGATAGTGCACACAAATTCAATTCAGCTGTTGCAATAAACACATACACACATATACACATACGCAGTTTGAGTATGTGATCACTATTTCTGGAATACGTAACAAATATTGTCGTTCAAAATTCGTATTTAGTTTGTGCTCAAAATGAAGATATTTTATGCAAATAGTACATGAAGAAGGCAAGAGATCTATGTCGAGAGTCGTGCAATACAACAAGTTTGGTAAAAGGCGACAGCAATTTGGATAAAAAATGTTTGTAGTCGCATGAGCTGAATAATTTTAACTACTTCCGAAGTACATTTTGGGCATTATTCGTTTTTACAAACTGTAGAAAGTGTCAAGTGAATATTTTCAGCGGGAAAATGAAATTTGTCTAAATTCTTTTCACATTAAAAGGTGATAGGCTTTGAAATGTATTTTTAACTGGCAAGAAACTAGACATAGCGTATATTGAGTGATAGAGTTATATTGATACAAGCGATTTGCAGCTACTTTCTGATTGATACAAATATTGTTTGTTTGATAATATACTAAACCAAGCAAGTATTACAATCCGTTTCATTACATACAAATTAACAAAAATAAAGCAAATCATTTATTTTCCAAATACACTCGATAAACAATAGTATGGAAAATTAAATTCTAAAAGTACTTCAAAATTCATTTATGAAACTTTTCCGAGGAATTTATATTGAATATAATAAATATTAGCACAGAACTCTATACGTCACAAAATTTAAATATGGAAAAACGAGCATGGATAATACGGCTTCTAAGAGAAATTATATGAAGTAAAATCTGTCCTAAGGACCAAATAATTACATGACTTCATGGAAATGTATTCTCATAGAAATATATAAGTGATTGTTTAAATAAGAAAAATTTTATCAACAGTGTGTTTTGCAGCTATGTTGCATTCCATATTATAATTCTCGGTTCTCTCGGGGTTGGGGTGGGGTGTGTCAACACTTTCCACACCGTCCAATCATACACGTACCCAAGCTACGCATTAAAGATGGACCAATGTTCTCCAACATATATTATTTTAAACAAGCTGCCCATATAATATTGAAAATTTAAAGAAGATATTATAAATATTTGACGAGAAATTTCTGCAACAGAAAAGAAGGCTACCACATGCCCACAACCCTATCCCATTATCCCCACACACACACACACACACACACACACACACACACAATTTGAAATATACTTTAATAACGTTAACATAAACGCACAGTTTTGTTGAAAAAAAATATATTCACCTGATAGATTAAGCATGTTTACCTATATACATTGTTTATAGTCGACACGGGGCTTTCTCGGTCAAAACAGCATGAGATCATATGGAACTATGTAAGTTGATTCAGGCGTAACGTCAACAATATGATGTTAACACATGGGCAGGTATATATACAACTAGGTCCTATATACCCGACATCATTTGTGAGTGCAATATTTGTTTTCATAGGTAAATAACACGTTTGACCAGTTGGCGAGAGGGATTTCGTCACAAAATTAATGCGACCTGGTGTTGTTTTCTTATTTTCTCTTTCGTTTTCCAAAAACGCTTATATCAGTATCGGAAGGATCCTTTAAGCAAGGGGATTCAAAAGAACGTGCATGAGGTCCAAGAATAGAGAGGGATCACTAGATAGTATGTTTCTATATGTTGTTGTGATGAAAATTCGAAATCTGGAAAGTGAAAATTGTTCTTCCTCGTTAAAACGACAATATTCAGAAGTCTCTTTATAAAATCATTTATTTATGCAGCTGTAATTAACTTCTTAAAATATTTCATACACCTGTATCGCTGCCTAACTAATTTCAAATAGAACTGAGCAATCGCGTGTGAATACGAGGACAAATATGTTTCTTCAAGACAGCGTTAAAGACTCTCGAGTCGATTATGACAGTTGCATCAGTGGACTTTCTGTTAACAATGATAAACATATCGCATTGGCCATCAACCAGTATGATTACTACAATAGGCTTTCTGAGGGAGAAAAAGGTCAACATTCTAACAACCAAATGGAGAATCCTATGAAAGAATGGGCACAAAAAGCGAACTTTCTTCCACATGATACAGAAGTGCGCAGGAATTCTCTTCAAGTCGGTCTGGTTCACTCCAATCTAGCTGAAAATACTGATACTGGCAAAGGCATCCAAAATGGAGACAAACCAATATGCATTCAGTTAAAAGTGGATGGATCTACGTCATTGGGTCCATCTGAGGATAATAGTGCCAATCGTGGGTACACAAAATTCTACGATGATATTTCCCAAACCTCCTTGACCAGAGAAGGGCCTCCGGAAAAGAAAGCACAGAACGACATGTCCGATTATTATTCTAGCAAACAGAAGATTGATGGAGCAGCAATTGTGGACTTAGCCAAAAATAAACACAATCGCTGGAACCGGATAATCCACGACTATTTGTGGTGTCCGTTTGTACTGTTTTTCGTGTTCTTCTGTTGTGCGCCAGCCATTTTGCTTATGCACAAATCGGACATTGCGTTTCGAAAAGGACGTGATTCCGAAGCCAGACGTTGCGCCATATTCTCCTCACTATTGTATGGAATCGGGTTGGTGCTTACTCTTGCATTTTATGCCATGATTTTTGCCTTGGTATTTATTTTCGCTAAATACGAACTTTATTAGATCAGTTAATTTTATCTTGTAATGATAACCATCTTATAATTTGATGTAAATATGCTTGATCAAAATTTCCGTACACTGATATTAAAGAAATGTACGCTGAAATTTTGAATTAACTATATCAATCTACTGGCATGTAATGACATTTCTTTCACGATGCAAGCTTGAAAAAGATGCCTACAAAGATAAACCTTATCCTACAATTTAAGCAAATATATTTTATGTCCATCAATATCATATTGATTTATACAAGCGTTAATAAATGATAACTAAATAAAGAAATACATGAATCAATAAATCAATTAATAAATAAATACAAGAGATTAAACAATACATTAGATTTTCATTGTCAAAACAAGGTCTATTTAATTTAAATAGTTCCCACGTGCTTCATTACTATTATTATTACTACTTCTATTAGTATTATTACAAGTTTCGATTACATTGTAGGCTTTGAGGTTTCGAAATATTATCTTTGTTAAATTTGAATGAACTAATGCCATAAATGTTCATTTATGAATAGCTATTTTATTATGCTTTTTTAATAAATCAGATATTTCCTATATACATGGTGACAGTTTTAAGTAAATCTATATGACTGATTGTTATCTTCAGTCTTTATCTGAGGAAGCTAAGAAAAGGTGTGTAATTATGAGAACTTGTATGACTTCCTAATTCTTCCCATTGATGAAACAAATTTGTTGCAGTTAGGTCCTGTAGCTATTTCGTTCCGCTCATAAGAGAGACAGACAGACAGACAAAGACAGAGGGGAGAGAGAGAGAGAGAGAGAGA
>JAECUM010043913.1:0-15303 GCA_016617855.1 Megalonaias nervosa
GATTGTATTAAAAAAGTTGGATATCATATATCACCAAAATATGGGTCAGTATGGCTATTCGCGACTGAAAATGATATGAGAATAGCGGGTTGGGCAGATGATATGATGACATTTATTGACAATATGGTTGATATTTTATTTGATAATGATATTACTAAAGCTGTACAAAATTAAACATCTACTGTTGTAACCCATATTTTATGATAATCTTTTTCATATCTGCTGACTCTCATTGGCAGAATATCTGTTAACATACTGTCAATAATACGGAACTCGCGTATTAAATCGTCCATATCATATTTTATACCCCGCAAATAAGATCGTATTTGATCAAGTAATTTTTTATAGGTGATACTTGCTGTTTTGCAAGCATTTTTTTTAGTCGCAAGTCGAGGTTCAATTTTTTTACACGCTGTTGCAAGAGAAACACCGACACCAGATATTATTAACAAAAACGGATTTAATGATGCTTCACTTGAAATTATACCAGAGCTAGTCATTAACAGTGGCAAATATGATATCACTCGAAGTATTCTGTTATAGTATTTGTAACATTTTTTTACACACCAAAGTTTTTTATGATAATATTTATAATATTGCATTAGTGCGTCCACATCTTGTTTTGAAATTTTTTCTGAAATATGATTGAAATCAACTATATGTTTTTTCATTTATATAATATATGTTTACAGATTTTTATTCTGTAAGTATATCATGAAAATCAGCTACAAATTCTATACACCAAAAAAAAAAAACAAACGTCTAATGTTTGTTTCCTTTAGTGTTATCGTAAATGTTTCTTTGATACCCTTGCTTAGAATCACCAATATAGGATTAGATACATTTAGTGGTTCAGAAGATGAAGTGATTGAAGTAATTTCAAAACCTTTCACGGATAGCCTGTATAACCCAAATACTTCTGCGGTATATTCGAGAGTGTTATGTTGCGGTGTCAATGTTTTTAATCCTGATGCTACTGTGTATGCCACATTGATGATCTTCTTGTGATGAATTTTAGTAAGTAACTCTGTTACTAGATTTGTTTTTTCAATAATACCAGGAATTCCGCTAACAATATCGTTTAGTTTTGTGTTAATGTCAGCGAGTTTAATATCTACAACCGCTGGACTTCCAAAAAATTCATTAATAGATTTGTTTATATTTCTACGAAAATTTAAAAACGTTTGTACGTGATTAGAAAAATCAGTTCTAATAGCGTTAATTCCATCGTTGATTGTTGTTATTGCTGTTACCGTCGGAATGTTGCTATCGTCGACGTATTTTTTTGTTGCTGCGTCAAAATCTGTTTCTGGTGTTCTAAGATTATTAATACCATTATTGTTCATGTTGAGAAATGCACGCATTATACCACCGTTGACTAATACGTACTTAGATTCTTGATCATCGACGTATTTTTTTTGTTGCTGCGTCTGATTCTGCAGCTGGGTTTCCAAGGTCTATAATTTTTTTTCCTGACATATTGATATTACCTGTAACTGTCCCACCTATTTTATCAAGTTTATTATCATCAACATACTTTAACTGCAAATAACTTACCGCTTGAGTTTGATTTAAGTTTGCTGGTGGATACCCGGTCTCTAAATTTATAATTTTTTTCCCTGACATATCTAAGTTACCGCTTAAAGTTCCACCAGATTTATCTAGTTTATTATTGTCGACTAATTTAAGTTGTGCATAACTAACAGCTTGTGTATTAACGACATTTATTGGCGGATAATCTGTTTCTAACTCTAGTACTCGTTGATTTGACATAAACAGATTTCCCGTCATTGTGTCGCCGGATTTTTTTAGATAGCCTGATAAATCAACCTTACCGTCTGTTATTGTTGTACTTTCAGTTTTTGACGTTGAATCTCCTACTAATGTTCCAAATTTTGTATAATAGCTCATTATTTATTTATAGTCTGACAATTTTTTATATAGCATAAAATTGTATAACAATAATGGCAAAATCATCGATATTAAATTTTGATACAGAACGTTTGGTAAAACATAAACATAACAATGAACTTCCAGGTTGTCATTATCTTATTGTTGGAAGAACTGGATCGGGAAAAACAAACTTGCTTATGAATTTACTTCTAGGAGATAATTTTAACTACGATCGCGTTTATATTTATACGATTAACCCGCAGCAAGATAAGTACGAGCTACTTAACAATTATAATAACAAACTTCGTGATGATCTTGAGGCTGGCAAAGATTTTTTTTATTATCAAACAACCAGAAGAACTCGTTCCAGTTAATCAACTTGATTCGTCCGAACACAAGATAGTTGTTTTTGATGATATTCCGTTAAACAACGAGGAAATGAATAAAATAAGATCATATTTTTCACTGTCGCGAAATAAAAAATGTAATTCTATTTATCTCGCCCAGGGTTTTTATAATGTTGACAGATTTATTACCGAAATACTGGTTGTTTTATATTATTTCCAGGACTTGACAATGTCGATGTTAGAAATATCGCGAACGAGCAATGTGGTGATGTAACAAAAGATAAATTTATTGAATTATATCATAAAGCAACGGCAAATAAATATGACTTTTTATTTGTTTGATAAACTAACAAATGATACGAGTAAAATGTTTCGATGTTGTATTAAAAAATATTTACAATAATTTTTATACAAAATAGTATATAATTAATGGAAAGACAAGCAAAGTACAGAAAACATATAGAAAATCTAAAAAAAAACTTGCGCAATCTCAGGCAAAATTTAAGCAGCAAGTACAGCAAGCACGACGTGGCCAAGCGGTTTCAGCAGAAACAACAGCCGCCGCTCTCAAACCAGTTACTGAAGCTTTACTTGGAAAACAACCTGAAACTAAACCATTATCAGAAGAAGAACTTAAGCGACTACAGGAAAAAGGTTTACTCGGATTAGTTAAAGAACAACAAGAGGCAACTGCTGGAAGAATTACTGAGAGATCTGAAGAAGAAAAAAGAAGATTAGCTGAGGCACTTGTAGCAAATATCGCTGATCCAGTTGCAAGACAAACTGAACTAGATCGGCTAATAAATGATCCACTAGCTCTTCAACGAAGATTAACAAATTTCACCACAACAGAGATTAAAAATATTTTAACAAATTTATCAGAAAAATTAAAGATATTGAAAAGGAGCAAGAAAGAGTAGGAGAGTTGACGGTAAAGTTTGTGGGAGTTGAAGATCAAAGACGATGGTATATAAAACAAACAAATAATGACATAACAGGGGATGAATACAATAACTTTTTAGAAGAAAATAATATAAAAGATCTTGATAATATAGATAAATGGGGTGAGGATGAATTTAAAAAATTTATTGATGATTTAAATGTAATAATAAACGACGGTGTTGCTGCTAGAAATGAGTTAAGAACAACTATAGAAAAGGAAAATATGTTTCAACTTTATGATAGAATGAGATATGGTATTATCGCTGCATTATTTGGAAAAACAGCAAAAGACAATAGAAAAAAGGTTTTGGTAGGGGCTGGAGTTTTAAAAGGAAATTTGATTTACTTGACAAAAGTCGAGTAAAAGAAAAAACAGGAGCTGGAGCTAGAATATTTTCATCAGTTACTGAAATGATAGGCAGATTAATGCTATTGATATCATCAAAAGAAGCTGGAAATGTTGGTGCTGAAATTGACAATGAAATTATTGACATACTTGATAATTTGAGAATACAGAACTTTACATCACGATTTGATATAATCGCGGAGATTTAATTTTATAAATTTGTGTAATGATTTTCTATAAAAAATGTCAGCAACATTATTACTAGACTCTAGTCAATCTGATAAAAATAGCGCAAATTTTTCTGTAAAGTATATTCCGCCAATAGAACTAGATCGTGAGAAACAATATGAAATTGGACTAATTTCCTGCACTTGTTGGCATGCTATGGCTAATGTAAAAACTGGAGTAAACGATGAATTTACATTTACTATTCCTATACACACTTCACCATTTGTCACGTGGAAAATAATTAAAATTCCACAAGGAGCTTATAATATCACTGATCTAAATAAAATAATAAAAGAACTTATAACAAAAAATAAAGGTATAGCTGATAATTTTGAGCTTACACCAAATTATAATACGTTACGCGCAAGAATGAAATTAAAAGATATAACAGTTAGTCTTGTATCGCAAACAAGTATCGCACCACTAATAGGATTTTATAATTATGTATATCCTGCTCTTAACCGTGATAATCCCGAAACGTATGACGACCAACTGCCAGTAAATATAACTGATGCAAACGCAATATTGGTAAATTGCTCTATTGCATCTGGATCTTATTCAGCTAAAGGTGGTAAAGGACAAACAATATACAGTTTTTCACCAGATGTTCCGCCTGGATCTCTTATGCAAATTAGTCCACGTCAGGTTATTTATTATCCGTTAAACGTTGAAAATCAAATAACAGAAGTAAATTTGCAATTGACAGATCAGTCTGGAAGACAGTTAGATCTTAATAATGAAATTGTTACTTATTATTTACACCTGCACGAACAGTAAACATATTTTCTAATAAAAGATTTTTAGTAATGCGAAAGATTTGGAAGTAAAATTATGCAACCTCAGATATAATGAAACAGAGAAAAAAAGTTTATCGAAGAAAAATAGTAGGAGGATTTTTGGGAAATATATTTGCTAAAATTATAGAAAATGCTCCAGGAATAGCTCATAAAGTTGCATCAATTGCACTTGACGCATCAAAAGCTTTTGCAACTGGAGCTGCATCTGCTGCTGGAACTGCCGTGGGGCAAAAAATAGCTGATAAAATAAAAGGCGATCCACAACGTGGCATACCGACAGTCAAACAAGCTATTTCAGAAATCGCACCAACAAAAGCAATGTTGGACGTTCGTGGCCAGATTATGACAGTAGCTGTTCCACCTGCCGCAATTGCAGCTGGAACAGAAGTAGCTCTTATAAATGATGGTTGGTGTTTATTTAAAGATGCTCGATATCAGCTGGCCAATCAACCTGTCGAAAATATTTCAGATCCCTTACAAGTTGCAAGTACAATCTTAAATATTATTTCATTTTCCGACGACTATTCCAGGTCAACTGCAACTAATATGATGTGGTTTAAAGATACTGGAATTGGAAATGCGACATCTAGAGAATTTATTCCAAGAGTAGCAGTTGCAGCTTGAGTTAATACTGATGGAAGTGCTGCAAATGTGAGAGATTTTCTTATTGTTTATGCTCCTGCGCTGGGTATAGCCGCATCAGCTGCAGACGCTGGTGTAAACGCTACAAGAGTTTTACTTAATGCTGCTTGTGATAATCTTGGTATAGCACGACCAGATGCAGCAGCTGATGGAAATGCAATGTTAGCTATAGTTAACAATAATATAGTAGGTTTTAAAAGTGTACGTTACAATGAAGGTCATGCTAAGAGAAAGGCACTTGCAGCAGAATCACGTCAAATTACAATGATATTGCCGTTAAGTAAAATATTTGGCTTTTGCAGGGACTATAATAAAGTATTTCGTGGAGTTAAACATACACTTATTTTAAATCGATCAGAACAAAACGACTGCCTGTTTAGGTTAGGTGGGGCTGATGTACAATTTGTCATAAACAAACTTGCACTATGGATGCCAAGAATAACTCCGTCTATCACTAAAATGGCGGAATTAAATGATATGCTGGAAAAACACACAAAAAGAATTTATTTTTAGCAACATAGAACATATCAAACAGCAATTCCGAATACCACAGACTACACATGCCGAGTTACAACGACACTAAGTGAACAAAAACCACGGCAATTATTTGTTGTATTTCAGAGACAAGCTCGACGTGGTAACCAACAACAAAATAATGCGATATTTGATAGCGCTGATGTTAGACGAATATATGCTAGAATAAATTCAAAACAATATCCAGAACGAGTTATAGAATGCAATTTTGCAGATGACGCTAATAAAAACATTACTAGACCGTACATGTATTTGCTTGACGCACTGCAAAAATATCAAGATGTTGGAGATGGATCTCAGATATCAGTAGAGGAAATTCGTACACTTTATCCGACATTTTATTTTGATGTTAGTAAACATAGCAAGCGAGCTGTAGACAGCACAGCTGATACTGAAATTGCTTGGACACTAGGAGCAGCTCCAGCTGTACCGTTTTATGTGTATGCGTTAGTAATAAGCGATAGATTTGTTACAGTTGACTCTGTCGGAGGTAAAACGTCAGTCCAAGTTTAATCTGTAATCGTTATATAAGATGACAAAATATATTGTAAAATAAATATATTTGACCGATGGTCAAGTTAAAAAATTAGCAGCTGCTGTTGCAAAGAAAAGACAAGTATCATTAAAGGTCAACCCTAATGCAAAAGGTACTTTAACAAAATTAATGTTAACCAAAAAACAAGTAAATAAATACGATCGCAAAAAACCTTTTGTTTTAAATTTAAGTGCTGTCCAAATAACTGCAATGGCAAAACATGGCGGTTTCTTTGGTCCGGCATTATCTGTAATGGCCAGAACGTTAATACCTAAAATTTTGCCAGTGTTAGGTACATTAGGATTAGCAGCAGCGTCTGGAGCAGTATCTGGCGCAACGAAAAAGGCAGTTGAAGGTAGCGGTATAAAGAAAATTTTCATATGAATGTCGATGGCAACAATTTTATGTGATGGATAAATATAATGCCTAAAAGAAAGACAACGACGAAAAAAAGACAACGACGAAAAGAAAGACAACGACAAAAAAAAGACACGACAGAGGCGAAAAGGGGATTTATTCCAATAGCCCCGTTACTAGCAGGATTGGCGGGAAGTCTATTGCCAAATCTGTTAGGAGTAGGACGAGGACTAATGTTGTCAGGAACAAGGAGATAAAGTCTGCGTTAAGTAATTTTGATATACTTGATAAACTGAAAAAAGTAAAAAATTTCAGTGGAGTTTATTCTAAAGATGAACTTATGGCGATTCCACCGCAAGCGACACCGTCGCTAGGTTCGTGTGTTATAAATATACAAGATTTTAATGACGGATCTGGCACACATTGGGTAGCTGTTTATGATAACAATTATTTTGACTCGTTCGGAATTCCACGAAGTGACGCAGTAAAAAAATATATGAGTAGAATGCAAGATACGAAGTCTCTGACGAAGTCTCTTACGAAAATAATAAATTATTCGTCTAATCAATTTCAACCAGTTGGAACTTCCGCTTGTGGATATTATTGCGTAATGTTCATTAAACAAATGACCGAAAATCCAGATTTTTTAAAGTTTATTTTGCAATTTGACAAACAAACTTCTCACGCTAATGATGAGATTGCATTAAATTTTATCTAAACTTAGATATACAATGTCAACATATTGTCTCAAGTGTAAAACTAAAACAGAAAATAAAGACGAAAAAGCAGAAAAAACAAAAAATAATAGAATAATGCTGAAAAGTATTTGTGCAATCTGTGGAAGAAAAAAAGTATGTTTTTACCAAAAACAAAGTTGTCCGGAGCGGGTTACCCTGACGTTCTCGGGAAATTATTTTAGTAGACGACTAAATAAATAATGACATGCGGCTGCGATTGCGATAGAGATTTATGTCTCCAGCAAAATAAAATTGTTACATATTGTCAGAAATGCAAAAACAGAGAAATAATTGGAACAGGTATAGATATACATAAATTTATTGGAAAATTGCCGAAACCAAAAGGGGGTTGGACATTGCCAGGTCATAAATATACTGGACCTTCTAATCCTCTTGATAAATAACTTGACGAAAACGATAATCCGCTGCCAGGACAAGAGCCTTACAATCAAGTTGACGCAATAGCAATGCGCCATGATATCTGCTACAGAGATATTGATCTTCCAGAAAGCGAACAAAATAAACATAGCTGTGATAAAGTAATGTTAGACGAACTTCGTGATATGAAACCTGTAAATATGCGAGAACGTGTTGACCGAAGGCTGGTCCAGGGTTTTATTGGAGCAAAATATAAACTCGGACTCGTTAAAAAAAGAATTATATGATGATCTTGCAACTGAGCTACACAGACCTAAAAAAAGTTTCCGCCACGTAAAGTTGTCGCAAATGCCGTTGATGATATCTGGGCGATAGACTTAGTTGATGTTTCAAATCTAGCTCAGTTTAACGTTGGCGCTGATGGCGCTCCAAAGAGATATCTTTTTAATGTTGTAGATGTTTTTAGCAAATACGCGTTTAGTATACCCGTTTCGGATAAAACAGGGACATCGATGATTGATGCGCTAAAACAAATTATTGTTAACACAGAAAGAAAACCAAATAGAATCTGGACTGATCTTGGAGCAGAATTTTTTAATAAAAAAATTTGAACAGTTTTTAGAGCAAAATAACATTAAAAAATATGTCACAGGAAATGAGGGAAAATGCGTCATCGTTGAAAGATTTAATCGCACGCTCAACGAAAACATCCACAAATATTTGACAGCTAAAAATACGAGTTAATATATTGACAATTTACAAAACATTGTTGTCGAGTATAATAACACGAAACACAGATCCATTTCGCTAGGCAAAAGTAAAATGTCGCCAAACGACGCGATTGCAAATCCAATATTAGCAAATGAAAATATGTACCGACGACACAAATTTAAAGTTGGTGATAAAGTTAGAATTTCTTTGACGAAAAAAACATTTGAGAAAGGGTACACTCATAACTGGAGCGAAGAAGTATTTGTTGTTGATAAAGTACTTTTAACAATACCAGTTACATACTCGTTAAAAGATTTATTAGGTGAGCCTATAACTGGCAGTTTTTATGAGCAAGAACTTCAGAAAACAGAACAAGATGTATTTGTTATTGAAAAGTTATTAAAAAGTGCGGCAACAAAAGTTTAGTCAAATGGCGAGGGTATGGCGATAAATTTAATAGTTGGGTACCAACTAAGTCGATCGAACAATATTATTATAAATTTCCTCATATTTTATTAGTACTGACTTACATTTTACTGGTTTGCATAAAGAAATTAAATGTAATTTTCTTACACCGTCCATTGACATTAAATTAAATATTTTAACAAAAATAAAATCGTATTTTATATTTCTTTGTTGTCCAGCTATTTTTACGTTTAAAAAGGGTTTTATAAGCTGCCAAAATATTTGATGCTTGGCAACAGTAAAATTAAATTTTATTATTTTTTTAGCAATATGGTACTTAACATCATATCGCCCAGTTGTTGGTCTGCTTAAATATTTTTTACTAACAACAACATCATCTTCGTCGTCGTCATAGTTATGCAAAATATCTTTTTCAGTATAATCAGCAAATCTGTCATTAGTAATATTTTCTGATGTAAAATTTGAAACTGAAACAAAATCTCCCGAATTTAGTTTAGCCAGTCTCTCAATTAAGTTCATTATTATAATAATCTTTTGTCTAATTAATAAATAATAAGATGTTCGGAGAAATAAAATGTCATCAGCGAGGTAATATACTAAATCACAAAGAATTAGCTGAGGCAATTCGAAATTGTTTGTTGGGAAACATTTTTATTTTGTTGATGTTATGATAACATTAGGCGATTCTGACAAATTTTTATTAACAGCAGCAGATAAAATAAAAGTCGATACAAATAAAATGATGACATTACAATTTAATCGCGACGATGTCATGGAATTTAGTCATAATTGTCTTTCTCGAAATGATATAGAAAATATTATTAATTATCGTATCTAAAGATAAATCTGTCAAATGTCAACATTGACGTTGTTGATTTTCTTTTACCATCAGCTACAAATTTTACTGCTTGTGAATTAATTTTATGATATTTTCCAGAAGCTGTTATTGATTTAAATTTTATTTCATCCCCAGTTTCGAGATTTATTGAAATAACTGATTTTGGATTTTTAAAATTAGAACCATCATAACCGGCTCCACGTCTTGTGTTTTCTTGTTGTGTAACCACATCTAAATTTTCCAAACAATTATCTGTTTTAATTTTATTTATATGGTCGATAACTAAACTATTAGGTATTAGTCCGTTAAAAGTTTCAAACACAAACTTATGCGACTTATAACAAACAAAATTAGTTTTTGTTCCACGTACCATTACTTGTAAATAACCAGTATTATGTAATTTTCCTAATACTTTTTTGGTTCTTATATATCTAATAATTCCCTTATCATTTGTCTCATATAAATCAAATACTGGATGAGGTTTAAATTCATTTTGTAATGATAAATTTTCAATTTTATCACCAGCAACTGCGCCATTTTTTCTAGATACTCGTTGCCCTTCTGGAATATCGCCGCAAAACAAAGTATAAATAAAATCTTTTCTAAACATTTTAATTCTTTCTGCATTATCGCCTTTTACTGAAATTAACATGCCAGCTGGTGTTGATATACCAACAGATTTTTTCGATTCTATATTAATAACAGAACCTAACATATTTGCAGCGTATAAGTTGTATTTCATATGTACATGATAAGTTTCTTGCTCTTCCGCTGTCATTCTGATATATCTCAAAATTGCTGTCATTAAACTATAATGTTTTTCATATCTCTAATTAGGAATCTTAAAAAATTCAATTAAATATAAAATATTATTATATATATAATGTTAAAATTGCGAGATATTGCTATAAAGAACATTATCAAATCAGAAAAAAAATTGCTTCAGCATTTTCTGGTTACGATAACAGTTACAAACTTGATGATCCAAAAATTTTAGCAAATTTTAGCTCCATAAATTTATTTCATCTTTTACAACCTGTTATTGCTCAAGAACTTGCGGCTCATAAAAGTATCAAACTTATAGTCCAATATCATACGATTTTATCAAAGTTACACGCATTTGGAGATATATTTGATATAATTTTTGAAGCAAAAGGTTTTGACAGCGAAATTTCAGAACCATATTTAACAGCACAATTGAGAACAATATTAACTGGAACAAACATTGCCATGGTCGCCGTTGAAATACATCAAGAAATAAACAAAAAATTAGAAGAATTTACTTCGTCAGGATCAGGTTGGAAATTTGAAATGATTAAAGAAGTTTTACTTCACACAGCAAAATATAACGTACATCACGGCAGCGGCGCTAATGGCGCTGGCTACGTCGATCTCCCTCAAAAAATTAAAAACAAAAAATGCTGTATTAATGTCAAAAACGATGATGATTAATGTTTTCAATGGTCTATTCTTTCTGCGATGTTTCCAAAAGAAAAAAAAAATGCTGATCGCGTTAACAAGTATTTTCCGTACAAAGACGAACTAAATTTTTTAGGAATAGCTTTTCCAGTAGCAGAAAATTATATACCAAAGTTTGAAAAACAAAACAGTATCTCAGTAAATGTTTTCGGACTAGATGAGCGAGAAAACGTTTACCCGAGATATATCTCAGACAATGCTACACAAAATACAATAAATTTACTATTTTATCGAGGACATTATTGTTGGATAAAAAACTTTAACGGCCTAGTTGGCAAACAGTACAGTACAAATAAAAATAAAAAATATTTCTGCTATAGATATTTGCACGGTTTTTCTAGCGATGAAAGACTGCAGAAGCATCTCAAACACTGTGTCAATGTTCAAAGAATAAGTATGCCCAGCGAAAAAGAAAAAATATTAAAATTTAAAAATTATAATAATAAACTAAATATTCCTTTTGTTATTTACGCTGATTTCGAGTGTCTACTCGTTCCTGTGGTTGGAGCAGAAAATAATCCGAATAAATCTAGTACTAGAAAAATACAACAGCATATTCCTTGCGGAGTAGCTTATAAAGTAGTTTGTTGCGCTAACGATACATTTTCAACTCCGATAAAGTTATATAGAGGTGAAAATTCTGCCGTATGGCTATTAAAAAAATTAATAGACGAAGTTAATAAAGTTTCTAACAGATTACTTAAAACAGCTCCGATGAAAATAACGTCTAAACAGCAAGTCGATTTCGATAAAGCAGTTGATTGTCATATTTGTGAAAAGTTGTTGGTGGATTCTAACGGAGCCCGTGATAAGGTGTGAGATCATTGTCATTTGACCGGCCAATATCGTGGAGCAGCTCATAACAGTTGTAATTTAAAATTTCATGCTCCAGATTTTATTCCCGTAGTTTTACATAACTTTCGTGGCTATGACAGTGATATTACTGTAGAAGCTTTTGGTGATGAAAATATTAAAGCTAAACTAAAATTAAATAACATAATAAAATGTATTCCAAATAATTTTGAAAAGTATATGTCGGTGACGCTCGGTAAATTACGTTTTATTGACAGTCTGCAATTTATGGAAGCATCATTAGATGAGCTTGTTAAAGGTTGTATCAATTTCGCTAACCTAAAAAGTTGCTTCGGTGAAAACTATATCGATCTGACAAAAAAAGGTATCTTTCCGTACGAGTATGTCGACGATTGGAGTAGATTTAATGAAACTTCTCTGCCTGGCAAAGATAAATTTTACTTGCAACTCAAAAACGAAAATATCACAGATGACAAATACAAATATGCACAAGATATTTGGAATAAATTTAGCTGGAAAACATTTGGTGAGTATCATGATCTATATTTGAAAACAGATGTATTATTGCTAGCAGATGTTTTTGAGAGTTTTCGTCGGATAAGCTACAGCAATTATGGATTAGACCCCTGTTGGTATTATTCCTCTCCAGGATTGTCTTGGGACGCTGTACTAAAAACGAGTAAAATAAAACTAGATCTCTTAACAGATGTCGATATGTTTAACTTTATTGAAAAAGGTATCAGAGGCGGAATTAGCGCTATAACAAAAAAATATGCAGCTGCTAATAACAAGTACTTAAAAAATTATGATAAAAATCTCCCGTCGAGTTACATCATTTATCTGTTCGTCAATAATTTGCATGGCTATGCAATGTCAAAACCAATGCCGTGTAGTGGATTCTTTGGATAACTCCAGATCAATTTCTTAAAGAAACTGAAAAATATTTACCTAGAAAAATTAATATCGATTTTTCCGATATTTCATATTTTGTTGAAGTTAATCTAGATTATCCTAGTTCGATCTACATAACGATTATCCGTTTTGCGCAGAGTCAATGATGATTAATTATAGTTTATTATCGCCTGAACAACGAGCAACGACAACAGCAAAAAATTCCATTGTTAATAAGTTAGTTCCAAATTTGTTAGATAAAAGAAATTATGTTATGCATTACAAAAATTTGAAACAAGCAATAGATGCTGGACTAATTCTGAGAAAGGTCCATCGCGTGCTAAAGTTTAATCAGTCAAAGTGGATGGCAGATTACATTGATCTAAATAAGAACCGTCCTGCTGTGGCTAAAACCAAATTTGAGAAAAACTTTTTCAAGTTGATGAACAACTCGGTGTTCGGTAAGACGATGGAAAATATTCGCAAGCGAGTCTCTATAGAAATTGTTAATGATATAAGTCGCAGAAATAAATTAGTTAATGATGATGGCTTTGTTAGTATTACAATATTCAATGAAAATCTTGTTGCAATACAACGACAAAAGACAAATTTAAAGTTAAATAAACCTATTTATGTTGGTGGAGCTGTAATTGATATATCGAAGTGGTTGATGCATGATTTTCACTATAATTTTACCAAAAAGCAGTGGCCAGATTCAGAGTTGCTATTTACTGATACAGATTCGCTAGTTTATAATATAAAATGTGAAGATGTCTATCAGGATATTTACAAGAATAAAAATCTGTTCGATTTATCACATTATCCAGCATACAGTGGATTTCAAGACAATTCGAATAAAAAAGTTATTGGTAAAATGAAAGATGAGTTTATGTTTATGCCAGTTAGGGAATTTGCTGGGCTAAAGAGGAAAATGTATGCTGTCATATTAGATGAATATTAACTTGCAAAAAAAGCAAAAGGTATTCCTCGAGGATATGTGAAAAAGATGATGAATTTTGATGATTTAAAGCAGCGCTAAACAATAGCATCAGTTTTAGCAAAACAAATGTTATCAGGACAAATCATCATAAACTTGAAACTGATACGATCATAAAACGGGGACTAAGTAATTTTGATGATAAAAGAGATTGCAGTGACGGAATTAACACACTAGCGCTTGGACATTATGCAAATAATTTTGTCTAAACATTAGAAATAATGTTCGAAAATTTAACATTAGCAGATGGACTTAATAACAAAATAAAAAAAAATAATGGTTAATAACCAGCAATTATCATTTGAATTTAACGATGAAATTTCAGGTATTTGTTTTAGTAAATTTGACAGAATCAAACTCTCCCTTATCAAATCAGATGACAGCAAATACTTTAGTTATCTCGAAAGTTTACGAGACGAGCTTGCATTAAAATATAACAATTTGCATAATCCAATCAGTCAAAATCAATATACAAAAATTAATATAGACCTGGACAGGTCGAAGGTTTACGTGAAAGGTAGTAAGTATCTTCTCAGTAAGATAGCGATGAAAGAACTATTTGAAAGTCGTCGTAAAGTATCTGGTAGAATTAAATTTTATTTATATAATCACGATAGCATATTTCACTTAATAGCAAACGTCGAGACATTGTGTGTTGGTCAAGAAATATAACTCTGTGTACCATATCAGTTTTAAAAGGGAGATAATACTGTTTCAATCAAACATAGCATATACTGTTTCGTATTTTTTTTTTTTTTTTTTTTTTTTTTTTTTTTTTTTTTTTTTTTTTTTTTTTTTTTTGCTAATGAAATGTAATAGATTTGTAAATCTGATAGTATTTTTAGACCTACAAATCCTGGTATCATTTCTGTATTTACCAAAATAACTAGCAATTCGTCCTACTTAAATAACATATTTACTATAGATTCTAAGTCCAACTGCGTAATACAGAATATTGATTATTTTTCTGCAGTAATGCGTCATTCAGACAGTACTCTTAGCAACGGCCGATCTTCTGTCAAAGATAATTGTGTGGTCGTAATTCAGGCAAACATTAGGATTTTCGTTTTTCTGTACAATATAAAATCAAAATTATGTTTTTTTCTCGATTTATTTATAATAATGTTTTCAGAATTAGATAATATAATGTAAAATTACGTGTTTTCAAAATCAGAAAATATAATGCTGTTCGGTAACTAATGATAACTTTTTTAACATATATATATATAATGGAGTCCGGTGGCCGATTGCTAACGCGTTGGATTTTCATGATCTAGGTCCTTGGTTCGATTCTCGTGACCGACAAATTGTCGGGCGAAAGGCGATATTATGCCAAAATTTATTATTTAATGGGGCGTAGCCAGCCCGTCTATGTTTCAATAGAAAATTTGTACACTCTCCCCCCATGTCAC